>NW_027019302.1:5029445-5179812 GCF_013076305.1 Rhopilema esculentum | reverse complement strand
GGGGGGGGGGGCTTTTTTGAGGGGGGAGGCAGTTCGAGGATTTACGGTAGCCATTAAGTAGCTATGCAGGTATCTCAGTATTTCAGTGGCTAGTAAAGAGATTCATAAGTGATAATCAAATTCCTTGCTCAAAATTCTAGGTTCTGCAAGTAGGTTGTCTGCAAATTACAAAAGTTACATTCTTTTCCTTACATTAAGGAACACTGATGTTTCGACCAGGGCTGAGATGTACTTAATTGTTCAAGGATTCTTGTCTAGCAGCTCTTTTGAAATTGTTCTTAGGTTCTTTACCTTCTTCTGTTTTTTATTTAACTTCTATTATAGCATTTTCATTGAACCCTGTGACGAGCAAGGGAAGATGCAGCTCTATAAACACTAATAATATACCACACATTATACACGAAGACCCCCAAACAAAGATAACTATGGAGGGGGGTTAGAAACGGGAAGGGCGCGGGAGTTATGGCCTCCACACCAAGGCAAGCAAGCCCAAGTCGGAAGAACAAAACCCAAACTCATTTTCAGCTTTGGAAAAGGGAGATACTTTAGCCTCTGGTCAGAATAATCATCCCTAATTTAGTGCACCCTTAATACAGTATGCATCATAACATGAAAACAAAGACCAGATTCCAAACCTCCTAAATGTGCAATATGTAACCATCTACGAGACAAGACCCAGCTTGTGTAAGCCAAGGATGATCTGCTTGCTAGGCCAACTCAATACACACAGCCTGACTTAGCTACCTGGAAATCAGCTGATTTCTCTGAATGACTCTACTCTCTTTCAACTATACAAGCTATTAATTAAAAGTTTCTATGCTTAACATAAAATAATCATTCTTTAGCAGCTTCTCAGCCACTAATGTCCATGGAGGTGTGGTGGGCGATTGAACAGGGTTTAGGTTATAAGACAATAATATAAACAGAAGCCTTTGTCTATAAACTGTGCGAAACTTGGTGCGAGTGCCTTGGGTATAGCGAAAACGCATCGCTCACAGTTCTAAGAAAATTCCATAAGCAAATCGAGGCAGATGGTGAAACAGATTTTTAGACTGCCTAGTGATATTTCAGACGTCTTCAACCTAAAGAGTTCCTTTACATTGGCAGAAGGTATCGACCAAATTGGAATGAGGTTTTGGAGTTGCAACAAATCTAGAGAAATGTACCATTTGCAATCATTTCACCATGTCACTACGTACTTTTTCTCATTTCTACCTGCATTCACTTTTTTGAACTCTTTATTCCTTTAATATCAACGCTTAGGTTCCATAACGATTTGAAGAATCGCTATCAATTTGGTTCCAAGAATATTGGGGGGGGGGGTTATATACCGTAAATTGTGTCAAGACCAAAGAAACTTTGGTTGCTGAAAATATTATTACATCTAATATGTTTTCTAATTATCATCCCTTCATCTAGGCAGAGAAAATGTTAGGCTTATCGAATCTGTGACGTAAACAAGTAACCCAAAACTGGTAATGGGACATGCAAGCTTTGTTTTTGCATACAAAGAGAAGTTAGGAATTGTATCGACTAGGTGGCAAGCGCATTGAGAATATTATGTAATGAGAGAATTTTACGTGCTTTAAGAACGGAGGACAAATGAACGGAAGCGTTGCTTGGTTAGGAACTTTTAAATTGAGAATCTTGTGAAGTTAATTCTCACATTAGATTAGCTCAAGTCAAATATTTCAAATTGCTAAAGAATTGCAAGCTAAATTGCGACGAAAAGGTGATTAATATGAGATAACACAATTAACATTGGTGTTTTTCAATTATAGGTTTATGGCTAAGAATGACTCCCATTGTTGCGATCAAAGCGTGAATCGGGTGCATGGATGGCTGGCTTGATTGCACCGTAACTCAGTTTGAATATATGTTGATACTGTTATCCTTAGTGCTTGACACAAAAGAAAGACAGTCGAGAATTGTTACGCCTACATTCGCGGAGTTGTGATTTGCGCTGTTGGGAGTAACAGCGGAAAGGAGTTCAATCGAGCGGCCAACTTTACCAAGCGAAAAAGTTCACTTTACCAAAAGACGTAATTTCGTGTTGCTAAAGGGAACGTGAAAAATCAAAGCAACCAGCGTATATACGGTTTTGCGACTATTTAGAAGTTTAAAGTCAGGACGTAAGACAGTTGCTTGAATATAAATTATTAATTTGTTGAGGAAATAATACCCTCTCGAGGTTTATCATGCAGATAAAGCTGTTAGAAATCTCCATTGATAACAAGTGACAACCGTATCTCAACCAGACTTTCAACCAACACAAGCAAAGTATCCGAAATTTTTAAGATTTCAAGTTAACGCTGCCGTTGTGAAATTTTTCGAGATTGAGTTCGCGTTGGCTTGGAAATTGTCACAAATATTACGGAGTGTTACGATGAAACTCGTGAAACAATCCCCTTATTAACGCAACGGGTACCTGAAGATAAAGGATAAAGATCAAACAACAGCAAAGATTGAAATCGAAGGAAGACAACTTTCGTAGCACTGAAATTAAAGAGCTGTCTTGGTTTTCTGTGAAATCATTTACTTTGGAGACGGATTACATACCAATTTGCACAGTGGTTATAGAATAAAGAAGCTGTAAGATCGATTGAAAATTTGGATTAATAAAAAACGTAGTTGGCAAGTAATTTCTTATTAATATTCATGAGATGCAAGAAATCAAACGATTCTTGTAATTCTCAAGAGAAAAGTTGGATTAGAAAAAGTTTAAAAATTGTGTCTCTTGGTACAGTTATAAGAAAGACCAAAGTGCAGGTGCAGTTTCATCGTGGCACACAGTTCTCGAAAGCACTTTCGTCTGTGGCACGCTGCAATGTTAGTAAACAAACAATTGATATACAGTTGGAAGTAGATCATCCGTCTCTCATCCGTCCTGCTGAAGGTTGTTAGGCTTGAGCCGTGGCTGAGAAAATGGGTTACCCCGCAGACCGCTTTGTCAGCAACGTGGACCAGAACTTACTCTGCAATATTTGCACTGGAGTTATGAACCAAGCGGTAGTGACATTGTGCGGGCATTCATTCTGTGAACTGTGTCTCAAGACATGGCTTGACAAACCTGACACCGACTCGTGTCCAACTTGTCGTTCATATACTTCAAAATTTGATATGATACCCAACATTGCCGTACGCAATATGATTGATGTCTTACTTGTCTGGTGCGACAATTCAGAGAATGGATGCAAAATTGTAGTGAAACTAGAATCATTGAGGAAACATTTAGAGAAATGCGACTATCGCCAAGTTAAGTGCTCTGCGTGTGGCGTAACTATACCGAGAAATGAACTCGCAAATCATTATAAGATATGTGCAGTAATAGAAGAAGAATTGCGAAAATCGAAAGAAAGAACTGCGATTGATGTTACGGTGGAGGCGCTACAGCGCCAAATAGCTGCTCTGGAAATGGATTTATCTCGTACTCGGCTTGCCTTGAAAGATTCCGAGAAATATGCGTGTTCCGTTGCAAAGGAACTCGAAAAACTTCGACAAGAACACGAAATTCGAGATTCTAATCAACGGCAGTACCCAGAATGGGACCCTGATTACGCTTATGGCTACTCGCCGAGCAGCATCGCCCAATTGGCGTGTTTGCTGTCGAAATATCTCCTCGATAGACCGTCCTGCATCGACAGAAATCGTGTTTTCATGGCAATAAAGCGATGTTACACATACTACCACAACTATGCAGGCTACTCGCAAGATGTCCATATGCTTTTGGCGACTTCGTGCGCGTGCAACTGGTTTCAGGACCATCAGAAACTTTTGCTGGAACGGTGGCTTGAGCAAGTGACCCTTGCGAGGTTCCCCGTTCTTGTGAACACTAGAAGCGTGGAACTGGAGTATAGATAATGTTGCGGAAAAATTATTTAATTTATTCAGTTAAATTGGAAATCCCCCTTTTACATATGTTAGGTTCCTAAATTTCTTCAAATGATTCGAAAAACACAGGAAAAAATGCATGGCTGCTTGGGGTTTGTTTTAGCAAGCTTGTAAACTGATTTCATTACCATTATCACGGGCTCAGACAGAGGTGGGAAACTTGGGGGGTGGGGGCAAACAAAAAAATTTAACAACCAATACAAAATATTTTGAAAAAAAATCTATTATTTTTCCCCTATTATAGTCTTGAGAAGGAAAACCATACTTGCAGCATCCCTAAAAAACATCCCTATCATATGTATTTTGAACAGGGAGAGCCCTACTTGTAACCAATTCAGCAACCTTATTTCCAGGTTTCCAGACCCTGCAATCTGTTCTATACTAAAAAAACCAAATTATTTCGAGTAAAAATGTTTTGCGATAACCAATGAAATTTTGCGAGAGAATGTATACATAGTAGCTTCTGTTTCTTCGTATTCAGTAATCTATTATAAAAGTAACAGAATATAGTTCAACAATTACTGGAGGACTCTTGCCTAAGTTCCTCTGCTCCCGAAAGCTTCAGAGGGAAATCTGCTCTTTGCATCTTTTTGTGGCAGGATTGCATGTATCTGCTTAAAGATTAATGTTTAAGGATGAAATTTTAAAAAACAAAAATGAATTTTCTTAATTCTTCAAAACACATTTCTGCATATAAATCTAGAACTTATTAGTCCATTTTCTCGGCATTCTTTTTTAAAATTTGGGCGTGATTTACGTCAATGCCATGCCTACTGATATCGTTTGCATTTTCCCGAGAACATGTCCCAGGGCCTGTGGCAATCATTCAAAGGAAAATACACTTGCAAACGTAAAATTTTATCTTTTTTATAGATGCGAAGAAGCGGCTACCTTTTCCTTAATTTTGCGATATTCAAATGAAAATGGCCGCCTGGTTAGCTTTCGATTTTCGATAAAGGCATAAAGAAAAATAGAGTTTTCACTGTTAGCAACTAAATCATATATATTCAATGCAAACCATGCGCTTAGAACGTTAATATTCAATGAATGTTATAGCTGAATGGCCTTTCCTATACTTCACATAAATACCGCATGGGCAAAAAAACATAAGTAAATTCAGGGTGGGCGGCGACTAAGTGGCTATATGATTCTGTGTGTTGCCATCTAGATTTTAGATTATATTACGAATAAAGACTATAAAAAAATATAACTACGGATAAAGAGGTTTCTGAAAAAATTTAATTGCCCGGTATCCGTTATTAGGAGGTGTCCGTTGATGGAGCCCTAACCGTGGTGAACTAGCACTAATCCGAGGCAGCGTTTTAAATGTGACAAGCAAATAGCCTTGAATCTACTTTGAAATGCCTATTTATACTATCAAATGAAAAGATAGTAGTCAGTAATGAAAATATAGTAGTCAGTTATAAACTATGCAAATACTAAACTGTAAAGAAATACGCAACATTTGTGGATTAATTTTTCATCGCATTACTTCAATAAAGAATTTTTGTGAACGATGTTTTTAAATGGAGAGCGGAGGTAATGCATCGCCGCAGAAACGCGGTCGTAAAGTCCCTTGCCTGATTAATCGATGTGGACTGTGTCATTTTGAAACAGAAAAAACCAGCCCTACATAATTCTAGATTTGCGTTTTTCGCTTAATCTATGAAATTTGTCAGCGCGGGTCCATTTCTACGCAATTTGCGCGGCAGGTTTGTCGCTCCAACCAACTCAGTGTTGTGATCTGTTAATTAATTAAAAACTTGCGGTATCAGCTACAGAGGCGTACGAAGAATTTATGAGCACCAAATTTTGGAAAGTCTTTTATTATTTATAAATTTATTTTCAATTCATAGAAACTTTCGCACCAGTAGGCGTATTTTAAGCCATTGGTAACTGATTCTAAAGTATTGTGCACATGCGATAGAACCAGGACTCTTTTTCTAAAATTCTTTTATCGGCTATTTAAGCGTGGTAAGCCGCTTTTGGCCTAAAGCCGCCTTGTATTGTTAACCAATGTTTATTCATCAACCAATTTTCATAGGCTTGGAATATCATAACTTCGTATGCATATCTTTGAACGAATATAAGCTTCAACGTGTGTAAGAAGTCCAGCAGACTAGCCATGAGTCAAGTAACGCTCGGCTAGAGTGGTTTGAACAAGTTGGTCATTTTTTGTCAGATAAGCAAAATTACATTTCGTCTTGGAAAAATGTGTTTTCTAATGCAAAATCTATTGTGAATAAAAAACTTGGCCCAACAGGACAGCGTCAAAATGATACCTACATACGGGGTATGCAAGACAAACTACTCTGAAATATATTTCTTGAGTGAATAGAATGTATACAGATATCATGAAGCTCTTTAATCGATATTCAACATGGGGGTTCTAAAAACACTTAATGACGCAAACTCATTTATTGCAGATTCTGAAATATCAGCGTTATTCATTACTAGACACCAATCTCCAAAAAGAAGCGAAACAGAGTACATTGCAAGACCGCAAAAAACCATGGAAAATGCTCACAGAAATTTCATGACAAATTTTCAAGCAAGCACTAAACATTTTGCAAGAGAAACATCTCCAGTAATAGAAATACAATGATCAAACTTAAAATTGTATTAATGGAAATAACTGCTGATGTTCTTTGTTAGGTTTTAAAACAAGCCCCTATTAATTTTCTCTGGATCTCACGTTCATAATGATGGCGTCTCTGTTGATTAAACATTAATGTAAAAGCAAAGTAATCATTCGAGCATTTTCCAGCAGAAACAAAATAAAACACGACGAGCTTTCTAAAGAATAGTTTTCAATAATTCTGCTTCATTTATAAAACTTCATTACATTTCCAAGGTTTTCAGAATTGAGATTCTTGCAAACAATATTTCACGAAGAACCAGTTCATGACGTCACTGACGATCGATAGCTAAAGAATCATCAACGAAAGACTTGTTTGGAACTGAAGGCTGTTGTCAATTGCTCTATCAGAGTGTTTTAAGGCCATGGAGAAGAGCTGATACAGTCCAAACGCTCGATTCAAGCTAATGATCACACTAACCATGAAACTTGGTGTATCAAATTAGAACCGTTCTAAACAAAAAAGTTTGCTCAAAATGATGCTTGGATCCACCCTTTCTTTTGCTTTGAGAAAATTAAAAAACTGCTTCTGCTCTCCAGAGAGCCGGGAGAAAGTTTCTGCAAAAGTATTGTGTTGTTTTATGAAGCAGTAATATATGCTCCCTTGGTTCCTCCAAAAAGGGTCATCAAAAATACCCGCCAATACCCATGAAGAGATTGCACAGACTTGATCGTATTAAAACGTTTAACGTCTAAGTTTGAGAGACGACACATTGAGTGATTTCCTTTTGTTGAAGGAGAAAAATGATGGAAATTTAATCCAAACAGTAGCTTTAATGCAATCTATACACTGAAAATGTTTGCGATGCAATGATCTTCTCCTTAAACGATCACGTTTAATCTCGGTTACACAAGTCCTTTCTTCAAATTTTGCGAACGATATCCCAGATAGATTTCAATACCGAAATACCTACTACTGATATTAAAAATTATTTTTAAGCTCTGATTAAGATAAAGCTAAAATAAATAAATAAATGTCCTTCAAGCTTTGCTTCCTTCGAGAGAATCTAGTCTATTACACGCCTTTGTTACATAAACACATGCACCATGTGAGTTTTTACGCCGCTAGATGTCAAACGTTCAAGGACATGAGCACAGAAAACATCTAACAGATCTTTCAAACTTACATACGGTATGTTCCATGTTATGCACTGGCTGCGATCAGAAGCTTGTTAATAAAATCCAAGAATCGTCCATCAGTTTGGTCTTGGGGAAATTTTCGTATAGCTGAATGCTAAAAGAGAAAATCAAAAATCAAAAGGCATTGAAACCAGGGAAACCCCAACAAAATCAGGAGATGGACGACTTTCACGGACAGTAGCCTAAAATTTCCCAACAGTGGCACAACCATAAAGCAGGCAATTGAGCCAAATATAATCATTGCCAAAGTCGTCACTAAAGTCTCTGAGGTACTCCCAATGTGGTACACACACCAAACCAACCCAAATCACGCCACCCTATCACAAAAAGTAGGATTTCATTTTTCGCATTGAAAGGACACGAAGATAATAAGGAACCTTTTTCAACTCTAAATTGAAATTATTCACATTTTTCCAATACCAGAAGAGACTATTTTTCTCTACATGAATTGTGGTTATGCTTTGGTGATTTAATTGTCTAGAAGATCGTGCAGCTCGTTCCAAAGGCAATTAAAACCAAAGATTACATCATTTATCATTAAATATTTAACATAAGATTAACATATATGACATAAAATAATTTTCCTGAGCCATAAGCTTAACAGTCTTTTAAACTCCAGGCCAGTGCAGTCCTTAGTTATTCTAGTTCATTGCTACATTAATTGAGAATCAGTAAATACGGAAATAGTTATCTATTGTCACAAGTAGGCATTTACTCCGAGTTAAAGCGTAGGTCGTTTCTCATAATGATACAATTTATACTAATGATCGTATTCTTTCCAATTATAAAATCAACAATTAGAAATCAACAATTATAAAAGAAAAGATTGCAAATCCGGCTATTGCAAATAAAGCAGGTGACAAGAATGTAACGTGACTGAAAATTTGATTTCAAAATAACACAATTTAAAAAATAGCCTGTTTATTTACATAGGATATAAAAAGCCTTTCAAGGCAAATTATAAAATTTCATGAAGCGTTGTTCTGTCAGTCAGGTTTATCTCTATTCATTCAATTAAGAAGTCACGCAAAAATTTTTCAGCATGATTCTCCTCATTTAGCAAAACATTCAAATGTAATGCATACCAAAGAGCTGCCAACCAGGCTAAAAGTTGCAGCAAACAAGCGAAAGGTATAAATTACGTAATAAGTTAATATTAACATGTCTGTTGCGGAGTTTCGGTGCTGTGTATAAAGAGGTCAGGGTTTTCGCGGGCTCGCCTTTTCATTTTGATTTATGCTGCAATATTTTCCTAACTGCAGCAAACCCTTTTTTGAAGGATGCAACAATTAAAAAAAACCACAAAACAGCGGAACAAAATTTCGGATTGCGTGTGTAGTTTTTGCTGTCACGAAACAGGCTGGTTTGTGTGGTCGAAATAAACCAAATTGTATCTTTTGGAGTACAGCATAAAAATGCTTTATTCCAATGGTGTAATCAATATATGTCAACATACTTAATTCATTTTGTGCAGCTGAGTATACCATAAATCCTCGAATAAGCCCCCGGGCGCTTATTTGCAAAAATGAATTTCTGGGTGGGTGCTTATTTGAAGGGGATAGGGGCTTATTCGAGAGGAGACTTATTTCGAAATCAAGTGTTTTTCTCAAAGGTCGACATAAAAACAACATAATTTTCTCAATGAAATAAATTGAAAAATTTCAAAAAGTCTATTTTCCTTTGGGGGCTTATTCGAGGAATTACGGTACTGGTCACGTCAGTCAAGGACACTTTCTCTAAGAGGTGTTTGTTGTTGTAGTTGCTCTCGAGTAGCTGTAGACAGACTTACTCAATGAGCCTCTGTTTCGCTTCTACATCTGCTGAGACAGTAGCGGCAGTAGCGAAACAGAGGCTCATGGAATTAGTCTAGAGTAGCTGTAAAGTACACATGGGTGGGATACAAAACTAAGGACAAACAAACCTTAATTTTATCAAGATAGGTTGCTTCTGATGTCCATGTTTCTGTGAAATTTATGCTGTCTGGATTGCCTTTGTGGTAGTTGACCAAGGCCACCTGAAACATGGAAACACATCAAAGTTAAAATAAATAAGGTTTTCAAAAAAAACAGACGAAGAAAGTAACTTTTCAATTAGTTACTATGGTTAAGAATTCCCTAATTCAAAAGGAAAAATGCTTTAGTCCCCTTGTAACTTGTGAACTAACAGTTTAAAGCAACATACTTCGTGGTTCTATGTTTAAGAAAAAACAAGGCTATAATTGCCGAAAGACCAACTTAAGAAGCAAGGGCTGGCGGTGAAAGAAAACAAAACTTTAAAAACGATAAATAAAAAACAAGCGAACAGCCATTTTCAAAACATCAATTTTTCAATTTTGCGATAATCATGGGCGTTAAGATTTTTTTATCAACGTTATATTGCCAGTAAATAGATCCAATACACACGAAACAACTGAGGGAATTTTGTGGCTAAAAAAGAAAGGAAAATGGGGAGGACTGAGTATGATATCAAAACAAGATTTGAATTCAACTATCCAATACTCTGATTCGCAGGTTGTGCTTTTGTTGTTTGAACTGTTGTGTCACTGTGGTTTGGTTTGCTTGAGCCGCTTCAGCCAAATCCAAATAACCGAAAAATTCATTTTTGTTGAAAATTAGAATAACATGGTTAGTCTAGACAGAGATAAAGGATTTATAATAGAGGATAATAAAGATAAGACCATCACTGGTGTTGATATTGCATACCAACATGACCTGTACTGCATATCAATGCATTTGCCCTGGACAAGCAACCATAGGATTTAAAACTGCGCATATTAGCATTCTGTTTGCACAATAAAGCATTGATTGTGATCGTATTGAATTTTTTGTCTTATATTTTTTAGCATAAAACATTTTAACCTTTTGATACATTTACAAAATGAATTTTTTCAATTTAGATTCTTGATTACCTGATTCAAATCACATGAATTAAAGTCATTTTGCTTCAAATATCCCAAGAGTCATTCCTTGAGGGGTTTTTGTTTCATCCCCAGCCCCACCATAAGGCCCCACCCCCAGCCCCACTCCCCGCCCCACCCCCTTTCATGTTAAGCTAGACTTCAGGCTGCTAGACGCTATCACTATTCGCTTGTTCCACTTTCCAGCACGAACCAATTGCGAATGATTTAAAATGGAATAGAAAAAATCGATTCTTTTAATCGGCACTTACCATTTCATTGACAACATCCTGGGTGAGCTGCTGGTCTTGCTGAGTGGTAAAACTAATACCAAGAGGCAGTGGCAACTTTTCAGGGTGCACCATTGCATGGCTCTGAATCCAGAATGCCTTAAAAGCTGCTTCTTTCTTGTGTGAATCATACGGTGCTGATTGAGAAAAGAACAAAAACATCACAACATGTAGCCAAAGGAAAAAGAACATTTGGCCTGAACTTGCGTTTAAATCCAAAAAGGCGATGGTTGATATAATTTTAAATGATAAGGCAACAACATGATGATAAGTTAAGCAAGGACTACTTAAGTCATTTGTTAACTAAAGGCTGGCAAATTCTATCATCAACCAATGCTTAACAACCTATAGAACGAAAAAAACCTGCTAAAAAGTGATTCTTTTTTTAACCACCGGAACGACAAAATGTATTCAAAACTATGGAGACTCTATTCAAACATAGATGTCCTGAATTCGAGAAAAAAGGCCTGGCCAAACGAACAAAACATCCATAAAACAAATGTGGCCGTCTAGCGCTTCCGGGAGTCTCGGACCGTATTTTTTGCACATCTACACATGCGCAGCTACCTATAAATGCCGCACCATTTTAGAAACTGACAAAGATGGCAACCCCCGAAGCGGCTAACCGTTCCTGTCCATAATATACGTTATCCTTCTTTTTTCCTGCTTGCATAACCAGTAAAGAGAATTGCCAGTTTTGGCAATATACTAAGCTAGAATGGTAGTTGCTCTCTACACTTTGACCTGATCATTCTGCTTTTTAAAATTTCTCTCTCAAGGTAAGAGCCTTCTTTCATCATCCCACATGTGATAGTTCTTGTCAAAAACATCCGACACACAATTTCGATCTTCAAGCAGCTCGATGAGTTTCATAGTCTCTCTGACCACTTCCTTGTCATCGCACGCTTTGTAGCCATTTTTCTTTACTCCTTCTATCTTGCTTACCTCTACGACCACGTCCTTATTTGCTTCATAACTTGCCATGTTTATTTTGCTCAAGAAGACTGCGCCAAATTAAATTTCCCAGAATGTCCTGAGTTCTTAGCTTGCTGTGCATGCGCGAGTCTCTCAACGGATGGCCAAATGAACGTAATATTGTTGATCAAACATGAGAACAAAAGAGATGTAGTCAGAAATGTTCTGTGGAAGTCAACATTCGTAAACACCATAGAACAGGGTGGCATTAAAACATGTTTTCTCTAACAATGCTGGATGATGTTTTCTGGAGATGTTTTATTCGTTTGGCCAGGGCTTAAATCAATATCTACAATCCCAAAATAGCCTTCAAATAAGCAATGGTTAAGGAGCTTACAAACAATGATTCCAATGCATGGCTCAGATGAGTTTTCATCTTTGAGAAGACCTTGGTATTGCAGCTGGTTTCTGATATCTTGCAATGTTGGATCAGGTTGGCAGAATGGGTGGCTGTGATACCACCCAACCAGGACCAGATCGGCCCTTTCTATGTCCATGCGAATCTGACAGTGAAAAGAGTGACGTATTAGACGACAGTATACAGAGGATTATACCCACAATAATTGCCAAAATCGTGGATTACTATGGGAGCACTAGCGTCAGTTTTCGATGGCAAATTTCATACATCCCCTTCCCCCTTGGGTTACTTTGAAAAAGTAACATAAAGGGTACTTTTTCTTGCGACTTGCATGATATTTTTCCAAGACCACCAACATTGTTCTGGGGGGAGAAGTGGAAATAGCAGCACTCGGGATAAGAAATAAAATCCGCCAAAGGTCATGCGACTGAGAGAAAGCATTTCTGAATATGCGGAGCTTCGATTTGTACTACGAAAGTATTTCAACTCTGTTGAACTACAGAGCGCATGTAAGATGCTTCTTTTTAAATTTTAGAAAACGTGACCATGAATTGAAGTAGTATCTTGTACTTTACCGTCACTTTGAAACAAGTAGTAATGCCTCGAACAAGCGCCCCCCTCAAATAAGAGCCCCCCTCGAATAAGCGCCCATCCTAGAGGTGAAGTTGTTGAAAAAGCGCCCCCCTCGAATAAGCGCCCACCCCTCGAATAAGCGCCCATCATTCAACCTTCAGAAACGGCGCTTACTCGAAATTTCAACGAAATCGTAATTTGAAGGCAATTCAACAAGAAAGATTAATGAACAACACAATTTGCACCCAAATCTACATTTAAAATAAGCGCCCCCTCGAATAAGCGCCTCCCTCGAGAAGCGCCCACCCTGGAGCCTCAAAAATTAAACTATGTTACTGAGCTTTTTAAACGTACCTGAGATTCCATTTGCATGCCATCTTCCTTATCGGATATTCTACACTTGCAAGGATAGGCTTGGACCACTTTTAAGTCTGTTGATAATGAGCATTGAAATTGTAAGTACAAATACCAGCGCTATGACCTTTTGAAAAAAACATCGAACACTAAACAATAGGTTGGCAAAGTGTCTCAGGACTACAGCAAAAATACAGATAAAGGCTTCCCTTCTGCTTCCAAATCAAACCTAAGAGTAATTATCAAATTACAAGTTACAAAATTTAGGCAAAAAATACTGTTTTATTTTCTACGTTTCTAGTGGAGGGTTCCTTGGAAATAAAAATTATTGCTGAAGGGTAACCACCTTTAAAAATTTTTATGTGAGAAATCGATAAAAATACAAAAAGAATCCACAGGATAAATCCACACTTAATTTCGGAAAAAAGCGCAGGGAAGAAAATGTCTAGGATAGCAGCCTTGGGAAAAATTTATCAGTTCTAAGAAGATTGTAAGAAATATCCTCAAAAGGATTGGGTAAAGCCATAAATAAAGAAAAAAGAAACTCAGAAGGAAAGACAGCTTTTTGAAGATTGTTCAATATTAAATGACTAAGGAAGCTTACTAGCAGCCAGGAAGGATTATATGGACAAAGAATATTTGGGAAATATTCTCTAAATAAACCACACTTTGAAGGGATGGCTTGTAACGAACAGCCTTCAGATCAAGGAATATCTAACTCAGAGCCTAGATTTACAGAGATTTCAAAGTATAAGTCGGTAAAACAAAACGTTTGTAGAAATGAGAGAATACATACGCTGACGGACAGGGTCCCATTTTCCTGCCAAGTAACCAGTGACTTCACTTGTCGATAAATGAGAATGGAAGTCCTGAAATAGGTTAAGGGGAGGCTTAAGTTAGCATATGTCCGTTGCGTGCATTGCAGCCATTATGCACTGTGATAATCCAATGTTTTACATCAGAAAAATGATTACAAATGATTTGCAGTTTATAAACCAATATAAGAGGGTAAGCATGAATATATAAAAGTTTGGATCATTGGAGCTTTTTGTTTTCCGTTGGTTACTGAGCATGACGCTGCTAATGCTACGCAGAAATTCATATAAACGTCCTTCTCTAATAAGCGTCCCATCAGATTATTAAAAAATTAAAAACACCCATAGGGCTTATTAAGGGAAATACTGTATTGACTTTTCCAGTAATCAAACTTAAACCACTGAAATAACAGCTTTTATGCAAAGTTACCCCAATGTTGTTCTCTAACAGATCACACAAAAAACTTAAATCGTCAATCACAAGCAAAAGGGTATCAAAAAACATAGGGATCGTACTGTGCAAAAGAGTTTTGAATGAATCATCAAAGGGAAATTTTTCAATTCAAAGCTGCTTCGCCATTTCACAACAGTAAGCATACATCTCACTCTGGTGTTAAAAATAATTCACTAAAAGCTGTCTTCTTGTTGAGACACGTGCACGATACACTCTCTGTAGCATTTGCAGTTCTTTTAAGAGGAAACGAGGAAACGACCGCTTAGAAGGAAGCCTTTCGACTCATTCTTTAACGATGAATAAAAACAGATATCCATAGCATATAAGATATCACACTTACAATTATTAGCATTGCATTCGTCGAAATCGAGACGGAAAACGGCTGAATTTTCCCAATGCTGGCAAATTGTGCGCATTCGACCAGTGTGAGAGGGTCACTAGAGAAAGTTTATAATACCATAATATATTTTCAAACATAGAATGGCTACAGATCATTCCCATTTCAGACAGATTTTTAAAAAACTCTAAGAACCATTTCAATCATCCTGTCCCTTTGAAAAACTGTACATTTGCAGAAATACTTAAAACTACAATGTAAATACGCTTTAACTGATGGAACCCCCCAAAAATCAGCTTTATATACAGAGATTCCCCCTCGTATCTTTGAACCATTTAAAGGTTCGAAGGAAGCCAGTTTTCTGATTGGCCCCGGTTGATTTGAGCTTAAACCTTAGAAGCTAGCTACCAACATGTTTTCTTGAGAAGAGCATGTCCAGTGTTTCCTATATAATCATATTCACGGTTTTATTTCCAAGCATAAAGTAAGATTGCAGATAAATAATATCTTAAAATACAGGTTTAATAAAGCAGATAATTCATGTAAATAACTGCTGCTACTTTTTTACCTTTCCGGGTGGACTGATGCATGTTTTATTGACATTCTAGTACGAGAAACTCTCCTTCCTCGACCTACAAAGATGAAATGGCTTTAACGAGAGAACTAAAAAAGAGACAGTACATTGAGGGTTCTTATACAGGACTTCTTAAAGACCCATGTGACCAGTTTGAAATTTAAAAAAATTTGAAACAGAGTTCTTTACCGGGAAAAAAATTTTTTTAGTACCTCAGGGAGGTTTGAATACTATCAGAAACTTAATCACTATTGTAAATTCACAAGTAAGGAAAGCAAACGATATTAATCCGAAAATAAACATATTCGCAAGCAGATTGTAAGACGCCCATTTTCATAATATAGAGACAATATAGAGTCTAAAAAATCGCTCTTCAGATCGACAATATTCCAAGCATCAAGGGAAGCTGATTCCTAAAAAAATTAAATTTCTCTAAAAGGTGCCTGCAAAACGCTTTTGCCTTCATAAACCAGATTATATTGAAGATATTTCAATAATGGAACGTTGGACTAATTTACCTGGTAGATAAATATTGCTTGAAGATTTGGTTTATGTGACGATGTTGAAGTTTCGAAAACTTACCACGTGATGATGTTGAAGGTGATATAGTGGACGAGTGTGGTATCATATGAGGCATTTGTTGGGCTGCCAACTTATTTGGGTCTTTAGGTGGTCTTCCTGGTTTCCTAAAACATTCTCAAGATATTATATATGGGCATTCAAGGAAGGGAACGACAGGAAGAGAGAATGGGGAAGACGCTGAACACGCAAACGTTGCATCTCGAGTGGAAAATTAAGGTTTTAAGACTGGAATAGAATTTGATACTTTGTTGATTCTTTCATAATTTCAGCACATGGAATTATCCATTTCGTTCGGGAGATTCTGAAAAAATGTTGATTTATCTGGCTGTTACTGTGAGCTAAAGTAAAATGAATTAAATTACAACCTTCGATATACCCGGCCACCAGCAGTGTAAAATGGTTGATGCCCTGAGACCATATGTGGTTTTGCAGTTGCACTCGTGTTGTGTGTCCTTCGAGAATCGTATGAAGGTGCCTGTTCCATCTTTCTCGCTGACTGATGCTTTACAAGCTCCAAAGCCTCACTGAATGTCATTACATTCCCAGTTCTCCCAGGTATCGGTGGTGAGAAATGTGATGGCCTAGAGTGGTGCTGGACTTGATGGCCAGGGGAAGGGGACCTTAGTGGATGGTGCATTGCAACTTGGGGGTCTTGGTAGCCAGGATGATGTCCTGGCGGTGATGTGTACTTTGCCATGCTGTAATCAGGACTGTCATGAGGCAGACGACTGTGCCTAGGCTCAACTACCCGGTTTTTAGGGGGGCGACCAGGGGGTCTCTTGCCAGGTGCAGTAGCCCTGCCACTCTTAGGCTCATGCTTAAGTGTATCGATTGCCGGACCACCTGGTGTTGGATAAGGCGAAGATTGCATCCCGTATTGTTTAGCTCCTGGGCTAATTAGGCTTGTTGGAGATACGATTGGTGAATTTCTCTGAAATGCCATTTGATCTTCTCCAGCTCTCTCGACTTCATGTTTCTATCAAATGCAAGTAATTATAGATATAAAAACGCAAAATATGCAGTTAAATCAACAAAAATTGACTTTGCAAAAAGCTTTGTAGTTTTCATGAAAAATGTACAGAAACAAAATGCAAAAAGCTTAAATTTACCATACTTAAGGTAAACAAGAATTGCATTCTCTTTTAAGGTTACAGCCACAAATGCACCTATCAAACTTAAAAACATATCGCCACGTATACTATAAATAGTTGTCCTTATTTGAAAAATCAGGCACAGAATAGGGCTTTCCTATATTTCTCTTGGGTGCGAAAGGTCCATTGCAGGTTGAAAATCGAAGAAATAGACTGGGATTTTGCTATTGAAAGTAAAGTCAGCAGGCGAAGAATATAACTTACTATCTTTGCTGGTGGCGTCTGCTGGCTGTCAGTTCCATCCAACTGCTCTGGTTGCTTCTGTCTTTGATTTCTAAACCACGACGATTTAAATTGATCAAGTTTTTTTCCCTTGTATCTAACCTAGCGATAGAAAAATCAACCAAATAGCCTGGGCACAGACGCGAAAATTTTTGAAAGCGTAATATTTCAACAGACAATACACTAACCTTACGTTTTACGTTTACATAAAACATATTTATTGAAAGCTTGAAGCCATAGTTGTTTAAAATAAAAGTGCCTTTTTGTTTTAGGATGAGGAGTTATATTATATTAGACACAGAAAAGAAACTGAATTTTTGTCAATTTGCTAGGCCTCAAGTTTGGAAAAAACGGGGAAAACATTAATCGAATAATCACAATGTCCAAGTTAACCCCGTAGTTACACTGAACTTAAGAAATGAGAGATCTAGATATAAGAATGAGAGGTATGCTTGGGCAACTATCTCATATAGCAGTTTACTGATGATTTAACAGAAGTATTCATTGTCAACTTTGCTATTGCAACAAAAAGCAAAAATTCAAAATAAATCAGCTGATTTAATCAGTATCTTCAATGGTGTGATTTTTATTCTGTCCTACTACTTCAACATTGAAAGACAAGACATGGCCGGCTTAAATTAAAAAATGAAAAGTGCTTTATTTTCCCTAAGGTTTAAATTTATCTAGACAATGGGGAGTATTTTATTTATAGCACATGCTAAAAATCATGCTAGTGACAACGCTAAAAAATATGTTTCTAGACAATTTTAATTTGATCAACATAATCTGAAAGGACCTACGAAATACTTCTAAATATGCAAATTCAGTCAAATCTGCTTAAAATTGCCTAAGACATGAATTGTGAAAGAAATGAGTTTTTGCACATGGATTGCTGTTGTTTTTGCTCCTTTGCTCTAAACCTAAGCAAGCAAACAGAACCTAAGCAAACAGAATGATTTAATGAGCAAAGACTCTAATGTTTAACAAAATGGGTGAATGACTTAGTTTTGGTATTTCAAGGTGTCCATAGTCTTGGTAAACAATTAGAGGTACTTTTGGATCAAACCAGCAAAATTCAAACTATGTTCTTATTATATCATCAATTTGCTGCCTAATAGGACATTAATCTGAATAGATGAAAGGTTTGCAGAAGAACTCAAGAAAATAAAAAGATCTCAGAAAAAGTTAACAAAAAAGCATGTATTAAAAATATTCTAATACGTACTGAAGCCCAACCACAGCCAGACTTTTTGGTAGGATTCACAAGCTTCTTGCAGTACATTGCCCAAGATGAGGGTGAGCTAAATATTTGACCAGTTTCAGCCCATCGTATTTGGCCATCAGGCAGCAAATCACCTTCAAATTTACTTCCCTTTTAATTAAAGTAAGATAACTTTAGGTTTATTAAAAAATGTGAGGATCAAAGTCTGCAAGTAACTGCAAGCTTCTAGAAAGTTCACTTTTACATAGTAAATTACTGAGAAAAATTGATCAGTAATGAAATAAGTCATATTTCATACAAAATATATTATTATCAGATGTCAGAATGCTACTACATTGCGAAAATATCAAAAAAATTATCTGTTGTTTAAAAAGGCTAATTGTCTCTGGAGTGTAGCCTTTAGACAACACCTAGCAAAAATAACCAACTTGAAATGCAAAATGCACAAAACTTTTGCCCTTTTTGCGCAATTTCAGAAAAATTTTCTACTTCTCTTTACAATTAATTTAATTATAGAGGATTTTTAAAACATTGAAAAACCAATGATAAATCTTACCAAATAATCTATGGACAATAGTTTTTCCCCTGCTTGCAAAATGTCCTCATCAATAAGCATTTGCATAGTAACCCCCCTTCCTGTAAGCAACGAACCCCTGGGCCTTCTCCCCTTTTTCCCTGAATCCCGTTTTTCTGTTTCTTCTTCATCTGACAAATCCCCGTCTCCATCTTCATCTTCATCTTCGATATCCCCCTCTTCTACATCATCAGGCTCTATGTTGTCATAAAATTCGCCTCGAAGGTCTAGCAAAATCAATACAAAAAATATGAAGCCATCATTACATTGCAACTCTAGCAAATGTAAAATTTGATTTTATGAAAAACTTTCAAAATAATTCAACTTAAAATTGTAAAAGAACAGAAATTGAAAATTTATAACTTAATAAATGCTTAGCATTCACATTTGCTCTGCTTTAAAAACTGATGCAATTGGAAAAAACTTTGAAAAATGAAGCTAAATGAAAACCGATCAAAATGAAAACATAAGCATATATGCAGTGCAAGCAGTGAAAAAGATATTAGTTTTGAAAAAGCAAACAAATGGCTGTATCAACTACATCATGTAGAATGGGCTGAATCATTTAAGCAAAAAAGAGATGAGCACCAATCCTGTTTTATTTGCAAAGGATTTCTAATAAGTGAAAGTGAGGCAAAACAAATACCAAGTAGTAGGAATTTAGCCTTATATGTTCCTTGAAACCATGAAGGCTTTCTTGGTACTATTTATAATTTAAGGCTTTTTAGGGTATCATTTTTGAGTGGTATAAACGATGTAAACGATGAAAAGCAATGCTACTCTGTTGCTTTTCTTTAATGGCGCAAAGTTTGGATGATTGATTGGAAAAATTCTGCACTATGGATCGAAATAAAGCATCACAATGAAAATAGCATAGTGCTAAACATATATTTATTCACTAGAGTTCAGGGGCAGTTAGTAGTGGGGACCCTGAAAAATTTGCAGAAGTTGGTGACGAGTGTATGCGGTATAAAACAATTTCAAAAGATTTGGTGCCATAATGATGAACATCAGTTTTCACAACAAGGCCAAATATCAATTTGCTTTTTTTCTGATCGGGAAAATTCTCGGAGTTAACCATACAACTCAAGTGAGCTAGCCCTCCTCATGTAAACAGCCTCCTGCAAGCTTGAAGAAACGCTGGATGAGATTGCAGATTTTCTCAACAGCTACATGCACCCATTCCAAGTGAGCTATGATGGAGAATTTGCAGGGACATTTTACAAATGCACTGGGAAGACTGCCAGTACCTTACCGTGAAAGTCAGCATTCAACCCTTTTTGGCAAAAAAGCTTTTGGAGAGCATCTGGGAGGTGAAGTGTCAAGTAATCCCAGCCTTAGAAAAAATTTATGGAAGTCTGTTCTCCATTATGAATTTTCCAATCTATGCAAAATGGCAAGTCTTATCATGTTGATTTCTTCCTTAAACTTTAAGGTTGAAAGAACTTTTATCACCGTAAGTAACTTTCTGCCAGACACCTTTTTATCTCACACAGTACTTTAATGATAATTTGATTGTTTCTGGCAATAATTCTCTTTGGAATAAAGATGAAAAGGAAAAATTCATCAAGAGAGTGGGGAATTTATATTTGAAAACGAAACTGAAAATGGAAATAAACATTCAAAAAGTATCCAAACTCAGAAATAAATTGAAGCTCTATCACCGGATAATTCTACAGAGTCAGAAAGTGATGAGGAATTTGAGACAATTGGCCACTCTGTGATGGAACTTGAAAATTTTTAGCAAACAAGGTATTTTGTTCATTTTGAATTAAGCTTTTCAGTTTAAAAAACTTCATTATTTTGTGTCATTAATCAAATTAATTTTACTCATGCACCCCATACTGATCACACAAATTTTTTGTCATGCGAGCAATTTCTGAATGTGAAAGCCCTGGTCATATAACCCTGGCTATAGGGGTAAGATTAACAATAGTTTGATGAAAATTCTAAGTGAACAATTTCCACTCAAAAAAAAATATATATTAAAGTAGAGTGAAGGCAATATAGCTTAGGTGAAATCTGGCTACTGCACAAGTCTCAAGTTATTACTACTATTAGAAGTTGTAATATGTTTTTTAATACACACGATAATAGCTATTTTTCTTATGTACTATTTGTTTGCTCTGATGGTTAAATATGTCCACATATGAATGATTTTTGTCTCAGGGCCCATGCCAAGAATTTGAAAATGGGGGGGGGGGCAAGGCTAGCAAAGGAAGGGGCCAAGGCTTCTTTCCCCTTTTAATGCAGCTTAAAAACTAATTGCTTTGCAAAAAAGGGGGGCCATGGCAACCAGGCCCCCAGTGGCATGGGCCCTGTGTCTAACAAAACTTTCAGTCTCTTTTTCTGGTATTGTCATGTTCAACCAGTGGGCCAGTCTGCATAGTATGACAGTTATTGCAATGCAAATCTCTTTTTAACAATTACATAGTGTGTCAACAAAGGTTTTCCGTTGTAGAGCAAATGACTGAAAACACAAAGCTATGTCATTTAAAATATGTCATTTCCATCTTAAGCATTAAATTATAAAAGCAAACATTACTTTTCCAAAAAGAGCAACCCCCTCCCTAACCCCTTCCCCTCTTACTAAAAATTTCATGTCAGTCCTATTTTACAAAGTAGAATCAAGTTAGTTAGCTGTTCAGTTTGATCCCTTTCTGTGCAAACAGGATGAGTGAGAGTGTTCTTTCCATACTCAAATTCCACCCAACAATAAGAAGAATCACAGATCTATGCGAATTGTTATTCAATGTGTCGTATATCTTACCCATTTCTTTTACTTTTTCACAACTGCCGACCTTCCACCTCGTGTGGTCACCGAAGCCTTTGAAAACAGAAGCAAAGCAAAGCTATACTCAATTTGATAGTGAGGCTCAAACAAAATTGCCCGAGAAAAAATTCTTTGTTTTTCTTCTAAACCATCATCCGCCAATCCAAGATCGAATTCTTTCGTTGAAGATGAAATTGCTTTTCGAAAGCCATAGGAACTAGCTAGCTAAAATTTATTAAACAACAACAAACTTATCTTATTGTTTACATCATCAATTGTTCTTTATTTTCTTTTTTCTCTATAAATTCAGATTAATGCGTATTTCCAACAAAGAGGGAGGGGTGGTGTTTTAAAGAGGGCGTTTTGTCCAACTGTTCCTATATTATTTTATTTCATGTACATATGTAATTGATGCCAAGCATTCTAAGTGCAACCTGGGGAGATTGTCTGCAAGATATTTTCCGGAGAATTAATCCGGAGACCCAATCAATTTTACATGCCCAATCAAAGAAAATGAAAGAAAATTAAATATTGGTACACGCATCTAAGAGGTGATAATGAGAAAAACACCCGAGGGGGGGTACTCCCATTATGGCCTGACAGGGGGGTACGGTCAGGGTCAAAGAGGGCCAACGCTAAAATTTTAGAAAATTACCCTCAAATGGTAGTACTTTTTGACCAAACCCCTCAAACGGTAGCATAAAACCGAAACTATTTTCTTGGTAGCATCCACTGTGCTCTCCCGATCCTTTTTCTATAACAAATCGCAAGCTAAACTGAAATGGGCCATTTGGTAGCCATAAGGTAAGACCCTCAAACAGACTGGATCCCTGTCAGGCCTTAATGGGAGTAACCCCCCCCCCCCCCCCCCGGAAAAACAAGAGATGGAAATGTTCAAAAAAACATTGTTTGCTATAGTAAAAAGGGGTTCATATCATTCGCAAGTGCATTTCGAACGGGATATCTTGCAAATAAATGCACGCAAAGTATAATTTTGATAAAGAATTTCTACGGTTGAAAACACATTTCTATTCACCATTTGTGTTCAATGCATTCTTTATGTCTAGAAAGAATATCCTTATTTTATCTTTTTTGCAAATATCGATGAACTTTGACCAGGAACTCTGATAAAGTATTGAACATTCAGAGTTTTCAGGCTTTTGCATCCAGTTGCCAAGTGAAGTTAAAATACCAATGCATTAGTTTCACTGCTGGCTAGAATGCGTTACTTGTCCTAGGGCAAAAGCTCCAACCTGATTACGCTTTTATAGGGAACAGAAGATAACAATGAGGAGGAAGAAAGTGAAACGTTGGGCTTACAGATACATCTTAAAGCTGAAGAAGTAGAGTTGCTCACAGATTCCAGGGGTGGATCCTCATCAGAAAACGACTTTAGTACAGATTTATAGATGTATTCAATGTGCAAAAATGTGTTTTCTTCAAAAAGCGACTCTGATATAAATTGTTTCATTCCAACTCGATACAAACACCGGATCGACTTTTACAAAGGACATTGCCGTGAGATAGGCGTCTTTTCTTGTCACATGGAGCTGAATATAAGAGCTCATTGATAAAAATATAAACAGTTCGAGGCACAACTTCAAAAAACGAAGCAATTTATCGTGTTTTGTGCAAAAATGACAAGAATTTCGGAAGGTAGATAAACTTACATTTTAGGATTAATTACGAGTACAAAATTTGTTAACCTCTTGTTAATTTACACTTGTGAACTATACATTTACATTAAAATACATTTAATTTACGTAAAGTTAATTTATACTAGTCTCGTGCAGCATTTCATCAAATTAAGCTAAATTAATGTTCGAGCAGTTAGTCGATCCAAAATAAGAGTAAATTGGTGTGATATCTAGCAATAATGTAGATACATAGATATAAAATCAAGATACCAAACAAAGAATTTCAGTATCAAAAATTATGATAATTAAAATATTGGTAGGTGTAATGTGAATAATGAAAAACAAGTGCATATGTCTATCTACTGGATTTAAATAGCCAATTATTGATTACAAAGCAAGCAGTTTAAAGAATAAAGAGCCGAACAAATTTATTTCTTGACAGAAGGCCTTTGTCAAGAGCAAGTCGATTTCACAAATGATCGACGTAGCACTAGATGATGAAGTGAAGACGAGCTGGTTGGCAGCTTTTGAAAACTTAAAAGAATTGCCAAGTTAAAGTTCTTCTGCTGCAACCTCAAATATTTTCTGAAGCATCGAATATTTTTTTCTGCTCCAGGTAAACGGGATCGCAATACGGTAGCTTCATTCTTGCATGCAGATTTGCCGAAATATCAATCAATGACTTATGAAACTATGCATAACTATAGGGTGACATCGCCAATAGAGGGTTCTGAGCTTTGGCCCAAATTACCCAACCCCTCCCCTTACTTTAAGCTGGCATAATAACTGGTTACCGGCAAGATTTATCGAACAATTTTAAGACAGCTATCGAATCGTTATATATGAAAAACTTAAAGATGCTAGTGAGTATGCAAAAGAAATTGCAAAGTGCGCCATCAGTTGTACTTGACATTACGGGAACTTTGTTTTTGCTGGGGCATCCATATTGATATAAATTGGTTTTGCAGCAGACTGGATGGCTCGCGTTGCAAGGTACGATAACAAACCTTCAACTGACAGACTTTGCTTCAGCATTATATCTTTGTATGTCTTCGCTTCTGTCGCGTAAGCATTTGTGATGGCATCAGCTTCTGATTTGGCCTTTGTATTCAAGATTCGACCCTCTGTTTCTGCTGTTTGAATGGTAATGTTTGCCTGTGTTTCCGCTTCCCTTAACTTCGTAGTTGCTTCTGTGATTACGCGAGGACGTTCGCTCAAAGCAATTGCGATATTCTGTTTCGCGGATTCCTTCTCGCGAATCACTTTCTCGTATTCAGATGGTCGTTGAATGTTGTTAACCTAAAGGGAATTAAAAATTCATAGGAAACAGTTAAAAAGAACTTTTCATAAACAAACATTACTACCCGATACAGATTTAGCGGGTATACCAAGAGAGTTTTCAAAGCAAATTTCCTTCAGATTGAACGCTTTGCTCCGAAAAACCAATTACGTTTCCTATCTTCTAACCTAAACAGTCGAACTAAAGTACATAATATGTTCATGAAATTTGTGTGTCATTTGTGTAACATATCTGTTCTATGCAACAAAGCGTTTATAGCCCTGCCTTTACGGAATCGTCCACGATATGACAGGCGGGAAAACAAACATTTTGATTACTGAAACAATATATGAAATCATGACAAAATGATCTATGACAACAAGCATATGGTAAAACGCCTTGATGAGGGCTCCATTCACACTGCGTATTTGAAAACGGGGTAAAACCAATCTGTTTTTTCTTTGCGTTCACATTGCTCTGCTATGAAAGCGGAATCAGCTTAAAACGCAAATACAACAAATTTTATTCACAACAACATCTTTGCGGAGTTTTATAGCAGTTGTCATAGTTTTGAACTGAGACCTCTGTTTGAAAATGAGTCTACAAAAAGCGTGTTTGTTAGCGCTGTGTAAAAACTTTCCGTATTCATAGCGAATTCACTTGAAAACACATCAAAGTGAATGGACAACGTTTTCACCAATGAAAACGGAGAGAAACGAATACGGAGCTGTGTGAGCGTAGCATTGTATTCTCGGATTAATAAAGCACCAGGGAGCCTAATTTGAGGATTTAGGGTTAAAAATAATTTTAAAAGCTGAATTGGTGGTTTGACTTGTTCTTCCTTATTTTATCAATGGTTTTTCTTTAGAAAAATTATGTTCAAGAAAATAGAAAGTTTGAAAAAGAATTTCGTTTCGGTGTCTGTAAAATAATTTTTCCGCAAACATTTTAAAAGTTTTCTCAAAAACATAAATTGGAATTAGAGAAAATATGGCAAAAACTTCCAGAACATGAATTAATTCACTTAAATCGTTGATATTTTAGTGCTTTAGCAGACTTGCTTGTTACGCTCTTCTAGCCACCAGCATGGGAAATTACAACATAATCCTATGCAAAACATTAGCAATTTTCAAAGCACTGTTGTGTTGGGTAGCATGGTTAAGGAAATTGCTTTTGGAAAGGGACTGAATAAAAAAAATGAAAAATGGGACTAAAATATTCGTTAGAGGAAAATGACATAATAAAAATACATCAATACATCTTGGGTGTACATTGGAATAAATGGTCAGACAAAAATGAAGGGTTTACACACCTGAACATCTGATATTATTCCATTCAAAACAGCAAGCTTTTTAGTCAGCTTATTGAATATGTTTGTCTTGAAGTTCGCCCTTTCTGTTTGGAATTGTGTAACATTGAATTCACTACATGAATCATGTATAGCTGATGAGGCAACGTGTCTACAAAAAAATTTTAAAAGGTACTCGTGATATTCTAACAAAATTAAAAAATTAAACAAAGCTGGACTGTTTCATACTCCATTTCAGGACTAGAAAAATTGCTGGTGGGACAAGAGTTTTTTTAGCCAGTTTAAATTCAAGTGCAAATTTTAACACTCCTGTGCATTTCATGAAGTCAAGAAAGGCAAATTTTTGGGTGCCAATAAGTCATTTTAATGCAAAATTTTAACACCTTGCCTAAAAATGTAAAGGATTGAAGAGAATGGACAAGCAGTGGAGAAAAAATGTGTATAGTAAACTAGACATCTAGCAGCAGGAGCAGTTAAAAATTTAAGTTTTCTGTTTTTCTCAAGTTCTTATCTTTAATGCATACATTGCATACTTTCAAAACTGGCCCTACTTTCAAATTATCAGTCCACTGGGGGTCACAATCAGGGTAATAAAGAGTCAAAGATTGAGATTCTGATTTTAAGAAGAAAGCAAAAAGGACTTATGACAGCTCAGAATTTCAAACAAAACAATATGCAATCATTTGGGTCAAAAATCGTCTGGTTTCAGACCTCCCCTACACTACAGTAAAAAATTACCCAAATGAATGCACACATCTTACCTGGCCTTAATATAAATAGGTATGTTACACTAATGAAAGGGTGTCATCAATAAATGTTGTCTTTTTATTTGATGTATAGATAAAGGAAATGAAGGTTATACATAAAAATTCAGACAGTTGCAGTCCTTTTCGTGAGCAAAATTACGCGTGTGTGGCAAATCGCACATGTAAACAAATTTGCGCGTGCGATCGCACTTGTAAGAAAATTTGAAGTACAAACCTGATAAAATTGGTAAAAGGAGCAAGAAGGAAAAAGCAACTCGAATACGTGCAAGAGCAAAACTCAATTAATCAATACATAACAGATTTTGTTGCCCTTAGCAGCCATATTTTAGAAGTCGTCGTAACTCTCCAAAGTTACAAGAGCAAGTAAAAATTGTTTCCAACAGCTACTTGCTTTCAGGGCCTAATTACGTTTTGACAGGAAATCAGTTATTACACTTAACATGCTAATGGCGACTTAGCTGAAAGACGAGACGCTAAGTTGAATGGAGCACTCAGTCAAAAGCCAAACATCACTTCCGAAAATTGGAAAAATCATTTTGTGTTCAAAAGTGCGAATCAAGTAACAAGGGAAAGGATAAACAATCATGAGACCATGGGAAATTGATGTTAAAGGGCATGACTTAAAAGTTAGCATCTGGTGCGTGTATTATGATAAAGTCATTGTTTTTGAAAAAATTCCAATTAGTTTAGAAGTTGTAAGGCTTTAAAGTTGCACCTTTCCGAGAAAAAAAACGACAAAAGCCGAATCAGTTTGGTGACATTCTGACGTCACAATGTGCGGCTCTCGTTCGCCATGAATTTCGTATATCTTCCACCGAAGCGTGAAGGACTCATGGTCATGCGTTGATAACTGCATCCAGTTCCAGTTCCTGTTCCAGCTCTTCCCTCGCGTATAATTAATCGAAATTGTCACTTCAGTTGTTCTCCAGAAACGATGAACAACTAAAGGCTTCAGAATTGGTGTCTGAAATGCTCAAACTAAAAGCTGGCGGAACAGAACTGAAAGTACCATCACTTGCAGTGTTCAATTTGCGAATCGCCGTCGTTCGATTCGGTTTGAGGCGAGACTATCCGAAATACACTGCAACGTCAAAATTGCGTCACAGTGTCACCAAACAAAAAATTTTTGTCGGTTAATTCAATTAAATTATCGAAATGCAAGAGCTTATATCTCACAAACTGTAAAAAAATATCGAAAAACAAATAACGAATTCGTGATCAGCAGGCTCAACTTCTTTATAAAAATTGCCAATAAAATGCAAGTGCAAAATTTGGCTGGAGAGGCCCTTTAACAGAAAACTGCAAAAACACCTGTTTGCGCGTGTGGTCAAAAGCACGCGCAATTTAACTTGCGCGTGTGCAGGCGTGTGCGGGTGCGATCGCACGCGCTAAACGAAAAGGACTGCAGTTGCCAAGACTATTGCAATCAGGTATGTTTGTTGCTTTATACGTATTCAAATCATATGTTGTACATGGACTTTAACCCATAGTTTTCAGAACAGCTTTCAAGCACTCTAACCACTGAACCATTCAACCTTGAACATATTTCAAGCAATACAATACATGCCAAAGTGTTTAATATATAAATTTTAAGGCAAGAATTGACTTGATCTAAAACTATTAGAATATCTAAATTACACCTACCTCAGCACTTTAACATAAATATCATGATTCTTAAATTCCATAATTAAGTTCTTGATTCCTTTCTCATTGGCTTTGTATTGAAACTGGACACTAAGTTCAATTGTCAACCCATCTTTGTTAAGACACTTCAGCTTTGAAAATGAAATTGTTTTAAAAACTTTTGGAAACTTTATGAATTCATAGCCAGGAGGTCCAAGATGGAGGCCCTCTTGAAGTATGTCACTTCCAAGCTTGTTTTGGTGAATGTCATATTTGATGCCAACTGGAAAGGAACAAGTTAATTCCTTAGTGCTCATACTATTTTAGAGGAAAATAAAAACTATAAATTTTGAGATTAGGTGATTGGTGGTAAATAAAAAATATCAAATGTTATGTGACATAAAAATATAGCTTTCTATTTATTTTCTATCAAACTTTGAAAATTTGAATGACAAGGTTTATAAATAGAAATATCTACCTTCAAAAGTTCAAACACTATTAGTAAATGTTAGAGAAAAATAAATTGTGTTTTTAACAAAAACCACAAATTTTAAGTTGTTGGGAGTGCCAAAAACACTAAGAAACATTGTATATTCGGTCACATCTATCTTTACAAACATCTCAATATCAATTGGCTTTAACATCAGTTGAAGTTATTCTACCATATTTATGTTGGTTCAAGACTCATTGAAAAAACATGGGGGAGCATCAGGGGGTATTGAGTGTATATCATAAAGCAAGATTTCAACACCGGCTCATGAACTGGGGCTAGTGGGACTCAGCCCCACCAAAGATATTCAAGGATAACTTTTAGATTTATATAATTAAATTAAAAATAATTGATTATAATTTTAGCACTGTTTGCTAACTTTGTTGCACTGAGTTTCACTATTTGGCCATTCTTTAGCTTGCTTAGGTATTTTGAAAACTAGACAAGAATGTGTATCAGAAACAGGGGCTAGATCTCTGGGGCTAGCCCCAGACTAGAAGAGAATGCACAAATCAAGTGCTTCTCATGACAGGACTATTCAATTGAAAATGCCTTCTGATTAGTCAATTCTGCATATTCTGTATTCTTTTGGAGCTAGCTGAAACTAGTCCCAAGTAATTCAATTTCAACAGTAGTTGAATAAATGTTGTTTTGATAGGCAATGTAGATCTTGAAGTGGAACACAACTTGCATTTTCGGCTTGAATATTTTGAAGATAAGTATCGAAGTTAAGTCTTCAACAGAATCCCTTCTGCTGACCCTCAAATACAATTAAAAATGGGAAGGTTAGGCCATAGGCCTTTTCATCCAAGGGGCATTTCCATACATGATTACAGAGAAGTCTTCTAACACAAGAAGTATATTAAATGCTTAATTCAAATCAATGCTTTCGATCTGAAAATTTTTTGCTTCACAGCATATGACAACTAATCAATGAATAGTTTCAACTTTTTGGTTCTGTAAAAAAATTCCATTGCTATGCTATGCCAAAGATATTGTCTACAAGTT
Organism: Rhopilema esculentum; assembly: GCF_013076305.1. The sequence continues at coordinate 5,149,880 of NW_027019302.1, read as the reverse complement.
GGCAAAATTCAGGGTATTCATGTTTTGATGGAAATCACCCACAAACTCATCTTTTTGTTCTGAGAGAGGGCAGACTTAAACAAACATAGTCCCAATTTTGGATTAATAAGACATTATTGATATTGACACTTGCTCTTTCAATTAAAACTTTCAAAATGATGATAGCCTTGTTGACCAGAAGAAGTAAACAAGGAAAACGTTTTTATCATTTTTGGCATTGCATGTCAATGGCTTTAGACTTTGAGCATTGCATCAGCACCACCAAATAATTACCCCCAACGAACCACCATAATAATTACCACCTGGCCAGTATGGATTCCATGGCAGCATGAATCTTTCTCGAGAAATTCTATAAAATTACGGTTGCACCCTTGCACACCCAAAAGATGGGCATGGTTTTGATTGTGGCTCAAATTAAAAAGTTTTTTCAAATATAGCAAAATGAGTTCTAAATTGAGTGATCCTTTCGAGATCAGCACTGCCAAGAAGACTGAAAAATAATGCCCCTTTTCGTGACCCCACTCTTTAGTTTAGCTCAAAATACACTGCAGAATATATTTTGCAGTCATTATCTTACAATGGTTTAAAACGTTTTGGATTTTCCTTTACTTGCCAAACTTTCAGGAATTTTAAAACAGCCACTGATGGTAGAGGTAGGTAAGCATAGTTCAACTCTCAATCACTGAATTCCCCTTAGATGTAAAATTGATGTAAACAGGATATTAAGTGCTGCAAAAAATTTCCACCCACAAAAATCACTGGGAAATTTGTTGCACACTCAAATTTACACAATTATATCAAATGCACTCTTGGACTCCTGGATAATAACTTGTGCCTTTTCTAGTTCTTGTGATTGCTTTATAAGAAATATTTCGCGAGCTATGTGCCATTTTAGTTGAAGTGCTTTTACTGTAGAGGTTCAAAAACTATTGTTTGAAAAAAGTATTTGAAATATTTAAAAATATTAACATACTGCACGGAAAATATGGCACTTTCACGCCCGAAATCTTGACAAACACAACAAACGTACTACTAAAACAATGGGAGAACTTCCTTGTAAGCATGAAATCCCGGAAAAATGGATATAGTTCAACTTCAAGTATAGTAGGGTTTAACATAAAAAATCATCTTAATGGGTTTAACTCTTCTAAAGATAAAATATTAATTGATACCTTTTAATTCAATGTCAATTTCGACTGGAAAATTATTAAAGAACACAAGCACACCATAAAGTCAAAGTAGGCGATGTAAATACCAGATGTTTGTTAAGGCCAATTTCAAGGAATTTCAAATAAAAGTATGAATGTCTCATTATATTACCTTCTTCGCTACTTATTCTTCTGAATGAACTTGCCAGCAACCCTATAACGATTGCTAAAATGACTACAATCACAGCAAGGACTATCTTTGTTTTGGACTCCATCTTGGCCTGTCTCTTCACTGTTCCCACACCCACTCCACTGAGCTCAGCGAAATCACGAAATTCTGTTTTCCCTAGCCTCGCTCACTTGATTCTCGTTTGCAACCACGAACCCGCAAACCACAAATGGAAAAATTTATATAACAATTTCGATTAGGTCAGCGAAGATGCAAAAACTGATTTGTCAGCAGGTTCGTTCATAGAATAAAACCCCGGGGGACATAATAGTTAAGGAAATTTATAAACAAGAAATAGGTTATGCAAGAATACACGCATTTTTTATAAGAAACAGGTTATAAGAAACGATAGGCTCAATTTTTCGAAAGTTAAGAAACAACCCTATCAAAAAAAGCAAAGAAACTTTTATAATCTGCAGTTTTAATTTTCCGAGTTGACACTGGAAACAATCTTGACATTGAACACTACACTTGACATGCAGTTTGCATTCATTCTCAGTAAATTGCACACTCAAGAAGTTTCCGTTTAAAAATTTGTTTTGACTTCAACTTGACATTGATGAAGTTCGATGAGCTTAACTGTTTAGCCACCCCCCCCCTGTTTACAGATCTGGACAAAGTTAGTCATTCTAGGAAAACAAAATTCCTTGACCACTTCGTTAGGGCTCTATTTCAGAATTGAAAATCGTTTCTTCGGACCTTCGCAGTATAATTCAACAGGCTTTCTATCCTGTCAACCTCGAATTTGAACATGTATGTTCTTTGGCCAAAAGCATGATGGAGAGGAAGCAGAAATCTCTGCTTTCCTTGGGCTTCACCAAGAACATATATCATCATGGCAAATGGATAGCAATAGAGCCAAAAGACCCAGCCACATTGAAGACAAATTTCTGCGTTGACTGTGACAATGTATTTCAGACAAAGGCAGCCTTGTAAATGCACAGGCATTGTGCACATGATGAAGATCTTGGGGAGACATCGACATCCCTGGAAGCCCCTTCAACACATCATCGTTTATCGTTCTTCGAATTAGCACATTACATTAGTTTATCTCTGGGTGTGAGTGAACTATTTACTTTACCTTGGAAGGATGTTTAAAAAATTTATTATCTATGAAATTTGAGAAACATGTAAGAAACTTTTGATAGCAAAATGGTCAGAAATTTAGAAAACTGCCTACCAGCACCATACCTTAGTTTCTTATAAAAATACGCGTAGCTTACTCTGTTCTTAAGGCAACCTCCCGGATTTTCATCCACTTTGTTATTATTAAAAAATTCATTTGAATAAAAAATTTATAAGTAAGTGCGCCTCCACGACAAAAAGGCGCAGCGTCTTTTCAGAGTGTTTTATAGATGCCTGGCAACAAATGAAAAAGAAACATAGCAACAAAAAGCTGGTGCAGCACTTTCAAACGTTAACAAGAATCAAGAAGTAGATTTTGTGTAAAGAAGCAGTTTCCTGCCTGTCAAGAACAGGTCACTTGTAATACAGGCATTAGCAAGCAAAGTTCATGAAAATATTTCCTTTTGGATTCCTACGAACGCCAACTCGTACATCAACAATTATGCCCGCAACTGGAAAGCAAAAAACTGGTTTCATTCTTGTAATTGTTGTTGTTGTTGTTAGTGTTGTTTTGATCCGTTCCGTGTATTCAGACCTTGAATATTACGAGGTAAGTTTGAAAAATTGTCCGCTTTCAAATGTAGCTTTTGGCACTTTTGTTGTTAAATCTGTTACTTCTTTAATGGAAAGCTATTTCTACCTGTTCTACCTAGCTGCGAAAATACCATATCTATGGAAACTATATAAGAAAACGTAATGAACATAAATTATGTAATAGATACGGTCGACTGTATCCCTGGCGAAATCACCAGAGTTTTCAAATTGTTCTGTTTCATTTTTTCATGATACTTTGATGGAGTGGCACTAAGAAATTGTAAAATTTCCATTTTTAAAAAAAACCCAAAAGATTTGTTATTCTGTTGATATTTCTTTGGAAAAATAGCATACTTTTGAATTTGATCTGCATGGGTTTCTTTCGAAACGATCTGCGTTTATCTTTCTCCAAAAATGCCCAACTTCACAACAATAAGAAAGTTTAAGGTCCCAAAGATAAGAAACCAACTGAGAGAGTTTTAGCAGTATAACGCCAAAATTTCGATGCCAAATTGAGAAACTTTTAGTACTTGGTGCTGATCCAAATTTCGTATAAAATGAAAAAGTGTACGGCAAGCGAAAGAGATACAATTTACCAAAGAGTTGGTTTCGCTTGTTTCATAAATTTAGGAAAGTATTCTCTCTTATAGCCGCTTTATCTAAGCCAGCTTTTCACAGATTTAATTTCTATAGTGTTCTTTCATATTTTATAGTTCAAAATACAAAATGCCTTTTGACGCCACCACTCGAGGGAGGAGTGGGAGAGAATCTAATAATTTTTTATTGTATTTTATTTTCATTATGTTTCTTGAGGAGGGATAAGCAATATTTTCAACTTTAGATGGGATTTGTGAAGGACCTGTTCACAGGAAAAGTTGACAGAAGCAAGGTATATTTGGGTGGCCGCCATAACATTGGAATCAGCAAACTCTTTAAGAAGTTTCCAAAGAACATACAGATCTTGGACTTCAACCTGAGTGTTTTTAATGCAGAAAAACTGGAGGTAAGCTACACACTTTTTTATAAGAATAAAGTCTATAAAAATATTGAGGCTCAAAATTGCTAAAATTTAAGAATAACTTTAGAATAATGCCAGGCTCAACCTTCATCAAGACTAAAAATTTTCCTAAATCTGAATTTCCTCCCAAAGCAAAACAACTGTCATTTTGTCGCTATATGTATGTGTGTGTGTGTTTTAAAATACACTCAGCTGCTCTGTGAGTAATTTCCGCGATTTCTGTGAGTAATTAGGGCGAATTTACACCTTGTGTTGGGCAAAGCTAATTTAAGAATAATCTTAGGCTCAGAATCGAAAATTTTACTGAGGCTCGGCAAAAATTTAGGTATTATTATAAAAAAAGTGTGTATGCGTTAACGAGAATAGATGCTTGGCTTTTTGAGCAACCTGCTGCGGTTAAAGGTATTCATCCTTTATTTCACACTAGGGACGTCCGAAATATTTTAAAAAAAGGTTACCTTTTGGAATAGGGCATTTTCATAAAATTTAAGGGGGCACATCTCCCTGGTGCAATATCGATTCCGACGTCCCTGTTCAAGACAAGATAAATTTAACATTTAACATCGAGGGGTGTAGTGCTATTAAAAAACAAAAAAAATGAAAGAATTGGAAATTGGTCAAGTGGCTCTCTCAGCTCTACACCACATCTAAGTTAATGAGAGAAATATTAACCGAGTTGTTAAGGCCAATTCTTTTTATAACCTCTTTTGATACCAGAAACTTCTTATGTGTTAACTCTATCGACCTTGCTTGCATTGAGGTATTTATTTCTGGTGTCATTCTGTATGAGCTGAACAAGGACGAGCTGAAACACCTTCACGATGCCTATGATCTTGGCTACAAACCTATTGTTGATAAGATAGCCTTAGAAGCGGTGATAAACGCTGCCCCAGTGTTTACAGTTCAAGAGTACCGTCTACAAAGAAGCAAAGTAGAGGCAGAGTTATACGGATCTGTCAAAAGGACACTACAAGGAACGTGCTGCCCGAAGTACAACGGAACGTTCGCTGCTGTCCCTGGATGCAAAAAGTACGAAACATGCACTGTGGCAGACAAGGGATTGTTCTGCATAGTCAAGTAAGCTTCAATAGCATATTACAAGTGATTTAGACTTTATACACGTAAAATTCTAAAACATGTCACTATCCGGTGACGGTTGATGGAACTAAGCTGAAACTTGAATGGATCAGTGTGCTTGTATTAGAAATATAACTGTATTTCAGATTCAGTTTTTGGTCGGATTGAGGTCTGGGTCTTTTCCTAACCTGTCATTTTTATTCAAATTGTAAGAGCTGAATTCTTTCCAATCAAAAAAAGCTTAAGATGGGCTTCTTTTGTCTTTTTCTCGATGTAGGCATGTTTAAAACTGTCATATTCGTGAAATGTTTTATATCAAAAAGTTAGTATACTTGATTATTCCATTCTTCGTATGCAGAAAATCTTTATCATACTGATAAAAAATCATTAATTTTATGAGAAGTCACTGGCACAAGGGATGTTTTGCTGGAAGCAAAAGCCATACTTCCTTTCCAGAATATGATATACCAGCTCATTGCAATTGCAAATCTGCATAGCTACATATTTCAACATAAACACGTACAAAAAATTGATATTTCTCTCAGGAACTTCCAGCTCGAAGTTGTAAAAATAACAAAAGACCAAGAAGACCGTTACCTGAAAAACGTGCTGGAACAAGAGAAGTTGCAAACAGAGCAGTATGATCAACAAGAAAAGGTATTGTATTTAAAAAAAAATACATTTTATTAAAAGAACATCGAAATCGAGTTCAGCCTGGGTGTTTCTTACTTTTATCTTCCTTTCTCCAGCCAAAAATACTCCCTATTTTCTCGAATCTAAGTATCGTGTTCTTATAATGGCTGTTTCTTAGACAAAATCAATATGCTCACATTAAATCAGATGTTCTTTGTTTTGAATGCTTCACACCAAGCTGAACGTCTCTTTAACTCCAAATCTTTGTCACTCGAAAGGAGCTTTTATTGTTGAGTGTTGAAACTTCAAAGGCATTGACAGTTCTACCGTTCATTTATTTTTCTCGTCTTTTCCCCAATGTTAATTTTATCTTCTAGATGGAGAGAAAGGTGACAGAGCAGTTGAAGACAAAAATCTCAAACGAGGCCAACGAAGTAGCACAAAAAGCCAGCGCACAGTCTGCCTACATCAAAGCCGCTGCACAGGCATCTGCCAAAGCGACCAATGAAAACGCGCGGAATTCTGGTCTACAGCTGATTTACACAACGCTGAACATCACCAGCGAGACAAACAAAAAGTCACTTGATTATTTGAGAACATTGCTCAATCACAAAACAGGGATGTTTTATGTTGGATTTTCAACTCTTATTGGAAGGGAAGGAAATACGTAGGGTATCACATGACAACGGAGCCAGTCATGTTTGCAGCTGGCCAGAGTTAAAAACTGGCGTTTGTTCGTTGGCGTTTGCTTCATTCCAGCTTCAGAAAACTTCCATCCCTAGCCGATTTAAATTGTATATCGTTGTGCATGAAATGATTTTACGGAAAATGCGGGAATTTTACACTTGTAAAACGTGTTCGCATCTGAGACAGTGTAAAGTCTGTCCTCCTACTGCTCTCTTAAAAGATAGTTGGGCATTGGCTCCTAGATATCTAATAAAGTATTAATCAACCATGTATATTATATTCTGAAGTTTAATTTATGCTGATAGTTATTTTGTTAAGCACCTATGATCAATTTTATGTTTTTGCCAGATTATCACGTGTAAAGTATACTTTGAAATGTAATTTTATGTCAATATTTATGTTGTTAAGCGCCCATGAGCCTTGGGAATAGATGGTGCTGTAAAAATGCCCATATTATTTATTATCATAATTCCATACAGTTAAGCCTGTTAGATACGCGATCTCTGATAAGAATTCATACTCCTGATACTTCCAAATAATTACTTTGATAATTGACATTTCCAGCTACAAACATTTTTCCTTAGAATTCTTCCCATTATTGAAACCCATGTAGCTAGCTTCTTATTTAGAGCAAGGCAACCAGCAGAACGTTTCATATGAAACTTGCCAAGTGCTATTTTTCAACTCTGGTAACCCATTGGCAGGCGGGCTCAGTCAGTTGGTCCAATGTATATCAGGTGTGTTCCTGAAAGTAGAAATTGGACCCTACCTTTGATTATGGGTTGCGTAACATGTACCCTTTTCTCTGACTTTGCCAACATTTCTATCCCTTTTCACTGGGAATACTCAAGCTTGAGCAGGTATTTTTGAAACCAATTTATGCACGAACCATTCTTTTTTTTAAAATTATGTCGGAAAGCATATCAAAGAACAGAATTCACTAATTTTGATTTTAACAACAATCCCTACTGCTCCTGATGTATTTGAATAAAACCAGACAGCTTTAAAACTATAACTGCAACAAATTTCTTACTTCACAACATCGTGTTCGATGTTTTTATAAAGAAATGGAAAGTTGTGTCAAATTGACTTAAATTTCTTATCTAGGACTATAACAATGGAGAAGACCAGATGCTACTGCAAAATTGTTTGTACTTCAATAGCCATTGATCTACCTTAAAAATTATCTGCACCATCATATCTGTAAATTCTTAGCCTCTTTGTAGTTCCTCTAACTGAGTAAAAAAAGCAACCCTGTTTTCAAGATTCTATGTCCCAGAATTCTAGCTTCCAGACCACCGTTTGTCAGAGTTTTTCGAAACTCAATAGACGTTTGACCAACTGACTGAGCCCGCCGAGCCCATTGGCCAGTAAATAAATACAATGAAGGGATGTAGTGTATGTGTACGCAACTAACGTTTCAATACGAAATAGGAATAGGCAACCATTGGGTATGAGATATTTTCAAGCGACGTAAAAAGAACACAAATCAATGGAAAGGAATTGCATTGTTTCGCGAACTCGTAATTTCATCTGAGCAGATTTCCCAAAACGTCGCAACAATCTTTCGTGTCTTTAATGAGCAAAAACTTTTGTTTTTTCAATGTTCCGAATGCTTTTGTCATGCTATGTTGATTTGAAAAAAGAGAGACTTGACACTTTCTTTTCTTGTCCTTTTGTTAAACGACAACCCAAGTCTTTTGTCAGTATTGATAAGCCATTGTCATTACTCCTATTGTCTACTGGTACCCATGATGGACCCCTTCGTTTATTGTTTAAGCACTCAATTTTTAGCATTCAAGACATTGCTTCTATATAAAAGGTTTTCTATATCAAAGTAAATTCAATACTCTAACTTCAAGATATCGTTAAGGAAGTTTTCTGTTGTGCAACTCCTTTCCACAAACAACTTTCCGGATTCTATTAGACTTTGTAACTTTAACAAAAAATTATTAGTAACTACGCCACCGCGGCAAAAAGGCGCAGCACTTTTTCAGACTGTCATAGATGCCAGGCAACAATGAAAAAGGAACATAACAACAAAAAGCCGGCGCAGCACTGTCGAGTAAAAAAAGCCAGGAAAACTTTCATCCGTAAAGAAGCAGTTTGTTGCTTATCAAGCATCTGTTACTTGTAATAGGGGCGTAAGTAAGCAAGGTTCATGAAAATATCTCCTTTTGGATTCCTACGAACGCAAAATCGTAAATCAACGATAATGGCCGTAACTGGAAAGCAGAAAATTGGTATCATTCTTGTTATTGTTGTTGCTGTTGCTGTTTGTGTTGCTCTGATCTGTTCCGTGTATTCAGATCTTGAATATTACGAGGTAAGTTCAACAATATGGTAACCTGTCCGCTTTCAAAATGAGGACATAGCAAGCCATATCTAACTATTCTATGATATGTATGGAAACTACACATGGAAACGTGAATGAAACACTGTTTGTAACAGCTACGGTCGACAGTATCCATGGTGTTTAATATGTATTCTTTATTTTTCATGATACATTGATTTTGGGAGGGGGGTGGGGGTCATGATTCTTTCTTAGAAAGAATGTCACCATAATCTTTTTTGAAGTCACAAAATAATTCACAAAATAATAATAAATGGTTGGTTTGGCTTGGTTTATAAATTCAGAGCAAAAACCAAGCCAAAACAATCGGGAAGTAGCTTTTCCCTTTGCGGCTATATCTATGCCAATTTGAATAGATGTGTTTTAAATAATTTTCTCTTATATTATAGAGCTTAAATGAAAGAATTATTTTTGACTTGTTACTCGTAGAGTAGAATAGTATCTTATTATGCTTGATTTTGTTTATTCTGATTATATTTCTTGAGGAGAGAAGGGTGACATAAGCAATGTTTTCAATTTAAGATGGGATTTGTGAAAGACCGGTTCACGGGAAAAGTTGACAGAAGCAAGGTATATTTGGGTGGCCGCCATTACATTGGGATCGGCAAGCTATTCAAGAAATTTCCAAAGAATATGCAGATCTTGGACTTCAACCTGAGTGTTTTTAATGCAGAAAAACTGGAGGTAAGTTGTACATGAGCGAACATAAATTCTTGGTATTTTTATAACCAGCTGCAGGAATATGTGTCGTATCCTTTATTCCTAACCTGGACTTTGGAACTATTTAAAAATATCAAAGAGGCTGGCCCTTAAGCTCCCCCAGCTCTACGCAACATCAGCACGGTTAATGAGAGCATTTTTCACACCCTATTTTGATACCAAACAATTTTGAAATTATCGCGCGCTTTTTCTCGTGCTTTCCTAGTGAAATAAGTCCTAACAATGACAAAGACTAAACGCTGCCTACCAATTTAAGAGGTCTATATTATCTCGTTTAAAAAGTTCTCACTTATATCAAACGAACCCTAAAGATTGTCCAATTTCCCCAAAGAAGTTTTGTGAAGTTTAACAAGCAATTCTGGCTTAATATCTAAAGTAGGAGCAGATAAAACTAAATTCCATTGAACTTTTGAAGTGTTAACTCTATAGACCTTATTTGTATTGAAGGTATTTATTTCTGGTGTCATTCTGTATGAGCTGAACAAGGACGAGCTGAAACACCTTCACGATGCCTATGATCTTGGCTACAAACCTATTGTTGATAAGATAGCCTTAGAAGCGGTGAAAAACGCTGCCCCAGTGTTTACAGTTCAAGAGTACCGTCTACAAAGAAGCAAAGTAGAGGCAGAGTTATACGGATCTGTGAAAAGGACGTTGCTAGGAACGTGCTGCCCGAAGTACAACGGAACATTCGCTGCTGTTCCTGGATGCAAAAAGTACGAAACATGCAATATGGCAGAGAAGGGAATGTTCTGCATAGTAAAGTAAGCTTCAATAGCATATTACGAGTGATTAGACTATTTACACATAAAGTTCTAAAACATGCCACTAGCCGATGACGGGTAATGGAACTAAGCTGAGACTTTAACGGATATAGTGATGTTGTATTATGTATTTCAGATTCAGTTTTTGGTCGGGTTTATATCTGGATCTTAGCCTTCTTACCAAGAATTTCATCGAAATCCTAAGAGTTGAATTCAAACCAAGCAAAAAAGGCTTGAGATAGCCGTCAAAATTGTTTTGATCGAGTGAGGTATGTTCAAAACTACCCTGGATACCCTAGCCATAAAATCGCGGATGCAGAAATGGAAATCAAAGCGGAGTTGTGGCAAAGCTGAAAAGCCTCCGCTTTTCCGGCTCTTCGGTCCAGGGTTGTTCAAAACTATTGTAATTGTCATAGGTGTCATATCAGACGGTAAGCATAGGGGTAAATTCAACTATTTTTTAGAAGAAATTCTATATCATTCCGGAAAAAAGCTAATTTTCTTTTAGGGACGTGATTGTACCAAGAGGAGTTCCCAACCCATTGCCTTAGCAAAAGTACATTTCTAAATAATCATTCTCTCAGGAACTTCCAGCTCGAAGTTGTTAAAATAACAAAAGACCAAGAAGACCGTTACCTGAGAAACGTGCTGGAACAAGAGAAGTTGCAAACAGAGCAGTACAAGCAACAAGAAAAGGTATTGCTTCTTGCTTCTAAAAGAGAAGACATTTCATTAAAGGAACATAGAAATCGAGTACAGCCTGGGTGTTTCTTACTTATATCTCCCTTTCTCCAGCCAAAAATACTCCCTATTTTCTAGAATCCAAGTATCGTGCTGTTATAATGGCTGTTTCTTAAATAAAACAACAATGCCGACATTAATTCATATGTTTTTGCTTTGACTGGTTCAAACCAAGCTGCACGTCTTTCTAATTGACACTCGAAAGGAGCTTTTATTGTTGAGTGTTGAAACTTCAAAGGCATTAACAGTTCTACCGTTCTTCTATTTTTCTCGTCTTTTCCCCAATGTTAATTTTATTTTCTAGATGGAGAGAAAGGTGACAGAGCAGTTGAAGACAAAAATCTCAAACGAGGCCAACGAAGTAGCACAAAAAGCCAGCGCACAGTCTGCCTACATCAAAGCCGCTGCACAGGCATCTGCCAAAGCGATCAAAGAAAACGCGCGGAATTCTGGTCTACAGCTGATTTACACAACGCTGAACATCACCAACGAGACTAACAAAAAGTCACTTGATTATTTGAGAACATTGCTCAATCACAAAACAGGGATGTTTTATGTTGGATTTTCAACTCTTATTGGAAGGGAAGGAAATACGTAGGGTATCACATGACAACGGAGCCAGTCATGTTTGCAACTGTCCAGAGTTAAAAATTGGTTAAATAAAAAACTCTTCGTTTTCGTTAGCTTCAGCCCAGCTTCATTCCATCCCTAGTCGATTTGTATGATATTTTAAGGAAAAAATGCAAGAATTTACACGTGTTAAAAGTGTTCGGATCTAGAACCTAGTGGTCCTTTGAAATCGATCTTCGTATCTACTCTCTGAAAAGATCGCTCTGAATACGTGTAAATTACGTAATTGATGTATAACCTTATTATTTTGAAATCTTCAAATCAATTTTAGACCGAGGAAACCAGCAGGAAGTTGTATCAAATGAGACCGGCCGCTTGCTTTTTTTCAACTCTGGTAACCAATTGGCCCGTAAATAAATGATTTCAAGTGGAATGTAGTGTTAAGCTTATAGAATGAGATGCATTCAAAGCAAGGGTTTAAACCCATTATAATTACATGTATGCAGGTATCGTCTTAATATGAAGCGAGAACTTTTGGGTGTATCAGCGAACAGCTCTAGATTTTATTGGAAATAAACTTTAACCTGATTTATTTTCGGTCGGAATTTCATTTTGAGCCATGTATAAATTTTTCTGTGGGCTTGATATATTTACCTCCCTGTATCCTTGCACGTTCAATATCACCCCATAAATTCGTAAGCGCTACAAGTCCACGGGCTGTTAAAGCATCTAATCATTGCTTGTCAACGAATAATCAAATTATGTTTTATATATATATATATGTTATATATATATATGTTTTATGTAAAAAAGGTTTATATATGTTTTATGTGTTATTTGTTTATATATATACCTACTTATAAACTATTAATCTACCTGGAGGCATCTATTCTATAATCTATATATAAACCTTTTCGTCTTTTATTTCACGCTAGACCGTACTCAGTAAAGTAAACATTTGTTTCATAAGTAACAAGGTTTTATAACTTGTAAATTTATTCGGCCTGTTGACTCTGTCAGAGGTCTATATTGGTTGAAGAAAACTGCATAACTATTTCCTCTTTAACTTGGTTTGGTTCAATTGATCCTTTTTCCTAGGTTGGTTCATCTGTGGCTCATTATAGGGAAGATTTCCATAGTTTCAATATTAGCCACATATTTAATTTTGCTTAAAGAGCGGAAATCAAAATAAGACGGACAGTAAATCGAGAAACGAAATGTGAAACACTTACAAAGGACTCCTTCTAAAGCAGATAAATCTAAACCGGACAGCTAATAAATCAATTTTTGACATATGATACTAAATCATAATTAATCAATGTAAAGTCTTGATTTTTGATCTTTATTTCCATCACATGTCATATTTCCTTCATAAACCACATGCATTTCATTTTTGATTATTGGATCCTAAATGTCCATGTAGGCAGGACAAGCTCGAACAAAAGAATAAATTGTATTTAATGCTCACTATAAATCACTCTTTGTCGTTCCAATCCCAACCCCAGGTTCCTCCAGCGTACTTTAGGTTTCCTAACTTACGTATAGTGGACACTTTTTTGGAACGAATGGTGGCCGCTTTATAGAGATTTTACTGTACCTTGTTTCTGGTTCTGTTTGGTTCTTAGAATCTACATTAGTACATAGTAGTGGATTTGATTTATATTGGAACATATTTTCTTTTTTGACTATTTGAAAAAAGACAGTATATATGTTCAAATGGCAAAACCTATAAGACATGGTTTTGTTGGCTATCAAGGAATGAAGACAAAATAGCACTTCCAATGAAAAGCAGTTTTAAATACAAATATTAGAAATAAGACTCCCCTACGAAGCCCGCTACGCGGGCTTGCCAGTGACCCTACGGTAGAGTACATAAATTAGCCTCGGAAAAGACAAGAATTTTCTTAATACCCCCTATGAATGATAGTAAAATTAGCCTCGGCAAAGACAAGAATTCTGTCGAAGCCCCCTATGAGTTTGCAGATTAGCCTCGGAAAAGACAAGAGGTGTATCAACCTCGATTTGAAAAAAATTGGCTCCGCATAGGTCACGTGATAAAAAAATTACTCGCACTCCTGTGACTATCGCTAGTCAGGGGGTCGCCTGAAATAGAGAAGGGGTAGAGGCTCCCCCCTTCCTAGCGATAGTCACAGGAGTGCGAGTAATTTTTTTATCACGTGACCTATGCGGAGCCAATTTTTTTCAAATCGAGGTTGATACACCTCTTGTCTTTTCCGAGGCTAATCTGCAAACTCATAGGGGGCTTCGACAGAATTCTTGTCTTTGCCGAGGCTAATTTTACTATCATTCATAGGGGGTATTAAGAAAATTCTTGTCTTTTCCGAGGCTAATTTATGTACTCTACCGTAGGGTCACTGGCAAGCCGGCGTAGCGGGCTTCGTAGGGGAGCTAGTCTTCCGTTAATTGAAAGTTGCTTCAAACCTTTGCAAGCCCAGGTCTATTCGTGTTCCTCGTTTGAATATTTTAATGGGTTACCCCCTAAGTCTCCTGTTTTAATTTTCCATAACATTTCATGGTAAGACTTCCCAACTTTACTTATCTGTTTACTCCTCTGACAAATCAAATTAAAATTGAATCTATCCTGAAAATCAAAGAAAAAAAACAATGCCCTCCTACATTCTTTCAATTTAATAAGGAATGCAAGCAAAAAGTGTAATATCATACAGCAAGCAGGCAAGCACATTCTAAACATGACAGAAGACAAACATAATTAATCCAATCCATAGTCACGCCCACTGTGAGTAGCATATACTATTGGCAAGAGCAGGAAATAATTGCTCGAGGACAAAATATTATTTACTCACAGCAACAACCCTATTGAGATAAGAGCTTCTTTCGTGTAGGAAGATAATGCTTTATTACCTTGATTGTAATTCAGTGAATCGTTTTAGAAAAGTAAACCCAAACTTAATTACTTGCTGGCTCCAGATACCGATACTTGCGAAATTCCTAATAGAATCAACCATAGAAATGGAATCAACCCAATGAGTAGTTCCTCGATTATCAAGATTATCAATTAGCAATAGAAACACGTTCGCGGCGGGTTTAACGACTCCTTTTAGCAACCGGTTTTTAGTGTAATTTCACCCAAATAAGCAGAAAGTCATTTAAAATGGTTTCTAGAATGATTCATTTACAATTCCGAAAATGATGCAGGCACAATCTTCAGTAACAATCCAGCTTCCTTTCAGCACAAAACCACGAAAAGAGGCAAAAATTCACCGTTAGCGGCAGGGGTCTAGCAGTAAGCAACCGGTTTTTAGTGTAATTTCACCCAAATAAGCATAAAATCATTTGAATATGGTCTTCTTAAGCGACGAATACAACAAATCCATTTTCCTTGAAGGAGAAAATTTTCATGGGTTAATCCTAGAATTTCTCCTATTTAGTCAGATTCAGTCAAAATTTTTAAGTTTTCCAATCATACACTCTTAGCCCTCGTCGACTTATAGGGCGCTTATAAATATTTTCTAAGGCCATTCTTAAAGCAGTAATGTTCATTTTGAATCCAACGTGAATATCTTTATCATAGCATTTCGTTCAATTCTTGTTCACTTGTGATGCTGTTTTAAGATATAATTTGGGGCCACCTTCAAACTTCCTCTGTTTATTTTGAGTCAAACATTAAAGTTTTCCAACAATAAATTCCTGCTAGCCGTTATTGGTCAATGGTGCTTGTTTAGATATATATCATCTAAAAATTTCTTAAGAATCAAAATTCCTAAATAATTATGTTGATTCATAAAAGAATTAATGACTCCTCTTCTAAACTCCAAAGAGTTATAGAGTTATCATGCAGTTCTATACATTTGAGGTCCACATATCATATCTTCGTCACAATTAGCTTTTGAAACACTGCAGGAACAAAGCAGTTAAGAAATAGAAAGATAAAAAACAGCCAAAGTTTCGTGCATCAGAAAGGAATCTTACTCTAACAACAAATTAACAAAATACAATTTACGGACAACAGCTGATCTATATAACTTTAGTCCTTTTCTCCACAGTCAAGTTTTTTCTTGTTTCATCATTTGATTTAACGCCAGCATAAATGCCATAAATTTCGTTTCGAAGGTCCGAGAATCACGTCAGCGTCGTAATTATTGCTTGAAACGCTCTTTGATCTAGATGAAGAACAAAAAGAATAATGAAGATGTTATTCCATGGTTAACGAAAGCACGTTTTAAGGAAATCGATAGTGACAATGCTTTGTAAAAATTTCAGAAAAACTGTTCGCCTCGAGAGCCTAGTCAGCCCTTTAAGCGGCCGGTTTTTAGTGTAATTTCATCAAATTAAGCATAAAATCATTTGAAATTGTTCTTGTTAAGCGAGCAATACAGCAAATCCATTTTCCTTGAAGGACAAAACTACGAAGAGGTAAAACATTAAGAGAAACACGTTCGCGGCGGGTCTAGCGACTCCTTTTAGCAACCGGTTTTTAGTGTAATTTCACCCAAATAAGCAAAAAGTCATTTGAAATTGTTCTTGTTAAGCGAGCAATACAGCAAATCCATTTTCCTTGAAGGACAAAACTACGAAGAGGTAAAACATTAAGAGAAAAACGTTCGTGGCGGGTCTAGCGACTCCTTTCAGCAACCGGCTTTTAGTGTAATTTCACCCAAATAAGCATAAAGTCATTTGAAATGGTTTCTAGAATGATTCATTTACAATTCCGAAAATGATGCAGGCACAATCTACCGTCACCATCCAGCTTCCTTTCAGTACAAAGCCACGAAATGAGGTGGAAATTCGCCGTTCGCGGCGGGGGTCTAGCAGTAAACAACCGGTTTTTAGTGTAATTTCACCCAAATAAGCATAAAGTCATTTGAAATGGTTTCTAGAATGATTCATTTACAATTCCGAAAATGATGCAGGCACAATCTACCGTAACAATCCAGCTTCCTTTCAGTACAAAACCAAGAAAAGAGGTAGGAACTCGCCGTTCGCGGCGGGGGTCTAGCAGTAAGCGACCAGTTTTTAGTGTAATTTCATCAAATTAAGCATAAAATCATTTGAAATTGTTATTGTTAAGCGAGCAATACAGCAAATCCATTTTCCTTGAATTATAGAACTGGGAAGAGGTAAAACATTAAGAGAAACTTGTTCGTGGCGGGTCTAGCGACTCCTTTCAGCAACTGGTTTTTCACCCAAATAAGCATAAAGTCATTTGAAATGGTTTCTAGAATGATTCATTTACAATTCCGAAAATGATGCAGGCACAATCTACCGTAACAACCCAGCTTCCTTTCAGTACAAAACCAAGAAAAGAGGTAGAAATTCGCCGTTCGCGGCGGGGGTCTAGCAGTAAGCAACCGGTTTTTAGTGTTATTTCGCCCAAATAAGCAAAAAGTGATTTGAAATGGTTTCTAGAATGATTTATTGATAATTCCGAAAAAATGCTCTCAAAAAGCTAGAAATTATTTTCACTCAAGGGGCAGGCAAATCCCATTTGTCACAGCGGGAAATCGCAGAAAAAGTGAAATTTTAATCGAAAAATACTCACTTGTTGTACCAAAAAGTCAGCGAATCCGATCGTTTATCTACAAAAAAGGAAGGCGGTTAGGAAAAGTTGCTGCAAAGGATTCTCGATAGGCATAAAAAGTTAGGGGCTGGCGGGATTACATAATTCGCATTACAACGGGTTTTCCTATGAAAATCAAATTTTCTTGCATCAAGAATAAACAGCAGGAATAATCTACCACAATTCTTCATACTCTGATTGCAATAAAGCCAATCCAGTTTCCTTTTAGCACAAAACCACGAGAAGAGGTAAACATTTTTCGTTCGCGGCGGGGTTCTAGCAGCCGGTTTTTAGTGCAATTTTATCCAAATGAGCAGAAAATCATGTCAAATATTTTAAATTTCGAAAACACGTAAGAACAACAACGCTTACTTGTATTCGCATGCCATCGATTCTGATGCTAGTGAAGAAGGGGATCAGCCAGCAGCCATCGCAAAACCAAAAAACGGGCAGCATCGGGTGTACCGTACGTACGTAGCTACTAAAACGAAGAAAAGGAAGATCGTCAAAACCACGAATTACATGGCTCTTGCAAACGAAATAACAACAAACGGGGTTTTAATCGATCGATCGATAAAAAGGAAAGGAAAATAGCTAGCGAGAAAGTTTATAATAAAAAGCTAGCGAGACTCACCTGTAGCACTGTAGGACTGTAGCACTGTAGCACTGTAGAACACGACCGTCGACAACCGCTTCGAGTTCGAAAAGGAATGCCAACCAGCAGTGCACGTAGATTTATTATCATCCAATTCCAAATCACCAAAAAATTATGAGCACATTTGAAAAGCCTCCTTTGAAATCGAACGATTGCTGGAGGAAGAAGTTTTGAAATCTTTTGTAGAGACCAAGAGAAAAGAGAGAGAAAGAACCTTTAGAAACGGGACAATGGGACAAAGAGCTCGGAGAGCACTAATCGTGATGGAGAGGATCGGAGCGATTTTGGAACGAACCCGGGAGAAAAGGTACAAATATCTATAAAAAAGGGAGGAAAAACGAAAAAAAGAAACCCCCTATGCAGTAGTTTGAGGATCCAGGACGAAGTGGAAAAAAGAATTTTGAAAATCGGCAAAGCGGTTTTGGCTCGTAACCTTTTGAAGCGCTCGGTG
The DNA here is from genome assembly GCF_013076305.1 of Rhopilema esculentum. Next base: position 5,131,636 of record NW_027019302.1, on the reverse strand, counting down.
GTTTTGATGGAGGGATCCGCTCGTGCATTGTGTGGGGCTTTTGTTTGAGGAGATTAGAGAAAATTTGCATAGTCGCATATTAGTATTAGTTAGACTAGCTCCCCTACGAAGCCCGCTACGCGGGCTTGCCAGTGACCCTACGGTAGAGTACATAGATTAGCCTCGGAAAAGACAAGAATTTTCTCAATACCCCCTATGAATGATGGTAAAATTAGCCTCGGCAAAGACAAGAATTCTGTCGAAGCCCCCTATGAGTTTGCAGATTAGCCTCGGAAAAGACAAGAGGCGTATCAACCTCGATTTGAAAAAAATTGGCTCCGCATAGGTCACGTGATAAAAAAATTACTCGCACTCCTGTGACTATCGCTAGTCAGGGGGTCGCCTGAAATAGAGAAGGGGTAGAGGCTCCCCCCTTCCTAGCGATAGTCACAGGAGTGCGAGTAATTTTTTTATCACGTGACCTATGCGGAGCCAATTTTTTTCAAATCGAGGTTGATACCCCTCTTGTCTTTTCCGAGGCTAATCTGCAAACTCATAGGGGGCTTCGACAGAATTCTTGTCTTTGCCGAGGCTAATTTTACTATCATTCATAGGGGGTATTAAGAAAATTCTTGTCTTTTCCAAGGCTAATCTATGTACTCTACCGTAGGGTCACTGGCAAGCCCGCGTAGCGGGCTTCGTAGGGGAGCTAGTCTTCCGTTAATTGAAAGTTGCTTCAAACCTTTGCAAGCCCAGGTCTATTCGTGTTCCTCGTTTGAATATTTTAATGGGTTACCCCCTAAGTCTCCTGTTTTAATTTTCCATAACATTTCATGGTAAGACTTCCCAACTTTACTTATCTGTTTACTCCTCTGACAAATCAAATTAAAATTGAATCTATCCTGAAAATCAAAGTAAAAAAACAAGACCCTCCTACATTCTTTCAATTTAATAAGGAATGCAAGCAAAAAGTGTAATATCATACAGCAAGCAGGCAAGCACATTCTAAACATGACAGAAGACAAACATAATTAATCCAATCCATAGTCACGCCTACTGTGAGTAGCATATACTATTGGCAAGAGCAGGAAATAATTGCTCGAGGACAAAGTATTATTTACTTGCAGCAACAACCCAATTGAGATAAGAGCTACTTTTGTGTAGGAAGATAATGCTTTATTACCTTGATTGTAATTCAGTAAATCCTTTAAGAAAAGTAAACGTAAACTTAATTACTTGCTGGCCCCAGATACCGATACTTACGAAATTCCTAATAGAATCAACCCAATGAGTAGTTCCTCGATTATTAAGATTATCAATAAGCAATAGAAACACGTTCGCGGCGGGTCTAACGACTCCTTTTAGCAACCGGTTTTTAGTGTAATTTCACCCAAATAAGCAGGAAGTCATTTAAAATGGTTTCTAGAATGATTCATTTACAATTCCAAAAATGATGCAGGCACAATCTACAGTAACAATCCAGCTTCCTTTCAGCACAAAACCACGAATAGAGGCAAAAATTCACCGTTAGCGGCAGGGGTCTAGCAGTAAGCAACAGGTTTTTAGTGTAATTTCATCAAATTAAGCATAAAATCATTTGAATATGGTCTTGTTAAGCGACGAATACAACAAATCCATTTTCCTTAAAGGACAAAATTTCATGGGTTAATCCTATAATTTCTCCTATTTAGTCAGAATCAAATTTTTGAGTTTTCCAATCATACATTCTTAGCCCTCGTCGACTTATAGGGCGCTTGAAAATATTTTCTAAGGCCATTCTTAAAGCTGTAATGTTCATTTTGAATCCAACATGAATATCTTTATCAGAGCATTTCGTTCAATTCTTGTTCACTTGTGATGCTGTTTTAAGATATAATTTGGGGCCACCTTTAAACTTCCTCTGTTTATTTTGAATCAAACATTAAAGTTTTCCAACAATAAATTCCTGTTAGCCGTTATTGGTCCATGGTGCTCGTTTAGATATATATCATCTAAAAATTTCTTAAGAATTAATGACTCTTCTTCTAAACTCCAAAGAGTTATAGAGTTATTACGCAGTTCTATACATTTGAGGTCCACATATCACATCTTCGTCACAATTAGCTTTTGAAACACTGCAGGAACAAAGCAGTTAAGAAATAGAAAGATAAAAAACAGCCAAGTTTTGTGCATCAGAAAGGAATCTTACTCTAACAACAAATTAACAAAATACAATTTACGGACAACAGCTAATCTATATTATATAACTTTAGTCCTTTTCTCCACAGTCAAGTTTTTTCTTGTTTCATCATTTGATTTAACGCCAGCATAAATGCCATAAATTTCGTTTCGAAAGTCCGAGAATCACGTCTGCGTCGTAATTATTGCTTGAAACGCTCTTTGATCTAGATAAAGAACAAAAAGAATAATGAAGATGTTATTCCATGGTTAACGAAAGCACGTTTTAAGGAAATCGATAGTGACAATGCTTTGTAAAAATTTCAGAAAAACTGTTCGCCTCGAGAGCCTAATCAGCCCTTTAAGCGGCCGGTTTTTAGTGTAATTTCATCAAATTAAGCATAAAATCATTTGAAATTGTTCTTGTTAAGCGAGCAATACAGCAAATCCATTTTCCTTGAAGGACAAAACTACGAAGAGGTAAAACATTAAGAGAAACACGTTCGTGGCGGGTCTAGCGACTCCTTTCAGCAACCGGTATTTAGTGTAATTTCACCCAAATTAGGCATAAAGTCATTTGAAATGGTTTCTAGAATGATTAATTTACAATTCCGAAAATGATGCAGGCACAATCTACCGTAACAATCCAGCTTCCTTTCAGTACAAAACCACGAAATTAGGTAGAAATTCGCCGTTCGCGGCGGGGGTCTAGCAGTAAGCGACGGGGTTTTAGTGTAATTTCATCAAATTAAGCATAAAATCATTCGAAATTGTATTATTAGAGGGCAATACAGCCAATCCATATTCTTATAAGTACAAATTTACGCAAGAGGTAAAACATTAAGAGAAACACGTTCGTGGCGGGTCTAGCGACTCCTTTCAGCAACCGATTTTTAGTGTAATTTCACCCAAATAAGCATAAAGTTCTTCGAAATGGTTTCTAGAATGATTAATTTACAATTCCGAAAATGATGCAGGCACAATCTACCGTAACAATCCAGCTTCCTTTCAGTACAAAGCCACGAAAAGAGGTAGGAATTCGCCTTTCGCGGCGGGGGTCTAGCAGTAAGCAACCGGTTTTTAGTGTAATTTCACCCAAATAAGCAAAAAGTCATTTGAAATGGTTTCTAGAATGATTTATTGATAATTCCGAAAAAATGCTCTCAAAAACCTAGAAATAATTTTCACTCAAGGGGCAGGCAAATCCCATTTGTCACAGCGGGAAATCGTACAAAAAGTGAAATTTTAATCGAAAAATACTCACTTGTTGTACCAAAAAGTCAACGAATCCGATCGTTTATCTACAAAAAAAGAAGGCGGTTAGGAAAAGTTGCTGCAAAGGATTCTCGATAGGCATAAAAAGTTGGGGGCTGGCGGGATTACACAATTCGCATTACAACGGGTTTCCTATGAAAATCAAATCTTCTTGCATCAAGAATAAACAGCAGGAAAAATCTACCACAATTCTTCATACTTTTAAAGCCGATCCAGTTTCCTTTTAGCACAAAACCACGAGAAGAGGTAAACATTTTTCGTTCGCGGCGGGGTTCTAGCAGCCGGTTTTTAGTGCAATTTTATCCAAATGAGCAGAAAATCATTTGAAAAAAGTAATATCGAAAACACGTAAGAACAACAGCGCTTACCTGTATTCTCATGCCATCGATTCTGATGCCAGTGAAGAAGGGGAACAGCCAGCAGCCATCGCAAACCAAAAAACGGGCAGCAGCGTGCGTACCGTACGTAGCTACTAAAACGAAGAAAAGGAAGATCGTCAAAACCATAAATTACATGGCTCTTGCAAATGAAATAACAACAAACGGGGTATCAATCTATCGATCGATAAAAAGGAAAGGAAAATAGCTAGCGAGAAAGTTTATAATAAAAAGCTAGCGAGACTCACCTGTAGCTGTAGCACTGTAGTACTGTAGCACCGTAACACCGTAGCACAGAACACGACCGTCGACAACCGCTTCGAGTTCGAAAAGGAATGCCAACCAGCAGTGCACGTAGATTTATCCTCCAAATCACCTAAATTATCGGCAAACAGTAGATTCTTTGTGTTAAAAACGAAACGGATTTGAAAAGCCTCCGTTCAAATTGAAGGGTTGCTGGAGGAAGAAGTTTTGAAATCTTTTGTAGTAGAGAGCAAGAGATATGAGAGAGAAAGGACCTTTAGAAAGGCGGGACAAAGACCTCGGAGAGCACTAATCGAGATCTAGAGGATTTGGAGCGAACCCGGGAGAAAACGTACAAATATCTATAAAAAAGGGAGGAAAAACGAAAAAAGAAACCCCACGAGCACAAGTTTGAGGATCCAGGACGACGTGGAAAAAAGAATTTGGAAAATCAGCCGAGCGGTTTTGGCTGGTAATCTTCTCCAAGATCGGGCGGTGTCGTTTGAACCGCTATACGATTTTGACCCAGGGATCTGCTGGAGCATTGTGTTGGGCTTTTGTTGTTGAGGAGAATAGAGTTGATTTGCATATCCGCACATTAGTATTAGTTAGAATTTACAATTCCGAAAATGATGCAGGCACAATCTACCGTAACAATCCAGCTTCCTTTCAGTACAAAACCACGAAATTAGGTAGAAATTCGCCGTTCGCGGCGGGGGTCTAGCAGTAAGCGACGGGGTTTTAGTGTAATTTCATCAAATTAAGCATAAAATCATTCGAAATTGTATTATTAGAGGGCAATACAGCCAATCCATATTCTTATAAGTACAAATTTACGCAAGAGGTAAAACATTAAGAGAAACACGTTCGTGGCGGGTCTAGCGACTCCTTTCAGCAACCGATTTTTAGTGTAATTTCACCCAAATAAGCATAAAGTTCTTCGAAATGGTTTCTAGAATGATTAATTTACAATTCCGAAAATGATGCAGGCACAATCTACCGTAACAATCCAGCTTCCTTTCAGTACAAAACCACGAAATTAGGTAGAAATTCGCCGTTCGCGGCGGGGGTCTAGCAGTAAGCGACGGGGTTTTAGTGTAATTTCATCAAATTAAGCATAAAATCATTCGAAATTGTATTATTAGAGGGCAATACAGCCAATCCATATTCTTATAAGTACAAATTTACGCAAGAGGTAAAACATTAAGAGAAACACGTTCGTGGCGGGTCTAGCGACTCCTTTTAGCAACCGGTTTTTAGTGTAATTTCACCCAAATAAGCATAAAGTCATTTGAAATGGTTTCTAGAATGATTAATTTACAATTCCGAAAATGATGCAGGCACAATCTACCGTAACAATCCAGCTTCCTTTCAGTACAAAACCACGAAAAGAGGTGGAAATTCGCCGTTCGCGGCGGGGGTCTAGCAGTAAGCGACCGGTTTTTAGTGTAATTTCATCAAATTAAGCATAAAATCATTTGAATTTGTTCTTGTTAAGCGAGCAATACAGCAAATCCATTTTCCTTGAAGGACAAAACTGCGAAGAGGTAAAACATTAAGAGAAACACGTTCGTGGCGGGTCTAGCGACCCCTTTTGGCAACCGGTTTTTAGTGTAATTTCACCCAAATAAGCAAAAAGTCATTTGAAATGGTTTCTAGAATGATTTATTGATAATTCCGAAAAAATGCTCTCAAAAACCTAGAAATAATTTTCACTCAAGGGGCAGGCAAATCCCATTTGTCACAGCGGGAAATCGTACAAAAAGTGAAATTTTAATCGAAAAATACTCACTTGTTGTACCAAAAAGTCAGCGAATCCGATCGTTTATCTACAAAAAAGGAAGGCGGTTAGGAAAAGTTGCTGCAAAGGATTCTCGATAGGCATAAAAAGTTGGGGGCTGGCGGGATTACACAATTCGCATTACAACGGGTTTCCTATGAAAATCAAATCTTCTTGCATCAAGAATAAACAGCAGGAAAAATCTACCACAATTCTTCATACTTTTAAAGCCGATCCAGTTTCCTTTTAGCACAAAACCACGAGAAGAGGTAAACATTTTTCGTTCGCGGCGGGGTTCTAGCAGCCGGTTTTTAGTGCAATTTTATCCAAATGAGCAGAAAATCATTTGAAAAAAGTAATATCGAAAACACGTAAGAACAACAGCGCTTACCTGTATTCTCATGCCATCGATTCTGATGCCAGTGAAGAAGGGGAACAGCCAGCAGCCATCGCAAACCAAAAAACGGGCAGCAGCGTGCGTACCGTACGTAGCTACTAAAACGAAGAAAAGGAAGATCGTCAAAACCATAAATTACATGGCTCTTGCAAATGAAATAACAACAAACGGGGTATCAATCTATCGATCGATAAAAAGGAAAGGAAAATAGCTAGCGAGAAAGTTTATAATAAAAAGCTAGCGAGACTCACCTGTAGCTGTAGCACTGTAGTACTGTAGCACCGTAACACCGTAGCACAGAACACGACCGTCGACAACCGCTTCGAGTTCGAAAAGGAATGCCAACCAGCAGTGCACGTAGATTTATCCTCCAAATCACCTAAATTATCGGCAAACAGTAGATTCTTTGTGTTAAAAACGAAACGGAGTTGAAAAGCCTCCGTTCAAATTGAAGGGTTGCTGGAGGAAGAAGTTTTGAAATCTTTTGTAGTAGAGAGCAAGAGATATGAGAGAGAAAGGACCTTTAGAAAGGCGGGACAAAGACCTCGGAGAGCACTAATCGAGATCTAGAGGATTTGGAGCGAACCCGGGAGAAAACGTACAAATATCTATAAAAAAGGGAGGAAAAACGAAAAAAGAAACCCCACGAGCACAAGTTTGAGGATCCAGGACGACGTGGAAAAAAGAATTTGGAAAATCAGCCGAGCGGTTTTGGCTGGTAATCTTCTCCAAGATCGGGCGGTGTCGTTTGAACCGCTATACGATTTTGACCCAGGGATCTGCTGGAGCATTGTGTTGGGCTTTTGTTGTTGAGGAGAATAGAGTTGATTTGCATATCCGCACATTAGTATTAGTTAGATAAGGCAGCATAGAAAATTTGATAATGTAATCCATACCGAAATATAATGAAATTAAGAGAACCACCATTTAGTATGGATAGTTCCTATTCACAATTTTTTCAATTTGAAGATTCTGAGTTGGAAAAGGCAGCATTCAAAAGTTCTTGATTAGTATATTACATTATTTTCAAAATTTTTTATTTTAGCTTCGAGTCTTTTCTATTCTTTAGCTCTTCAGCATGAACTTAACAAAACAACCCCTCAACTGCAAAGACATCTAAACCAGTTTAAGTACCTTCTTTTGCCACCATGGTTGTAAAACCAACATACACATTTGCAGATTTGTGATTCAGCATAGTGCGAATGTAATCCAGGGATTTCTTGTGTGTTTCTGCTGTGATATTAACAGCCTCGAAAATTTGCTGCAAGCCAGAGTTTCTAGCATTCTCAACCAGAGCTTTGGCACTAGCATCAGCTTGAGCTTTGATTAACGAAGACTTTGCGGCAGCATTTTGTTTTACTTCCAAAGCATCATTTTCAATTTTTACTTTCTTTTGGTCAGTTTTTTTTCTTTCAATCTAAGGAATATAAAAAATCATTAATAATTAGGGAAACCTAGCAAGTGAAAAAAATATAACATTTTGGCTTCAATTTTTATGACATTAGTGATCCATGAAACAAAGCTTTCCCCTTGTCTAAAACCCTTCCAGCTTCAGATGCAAACTCATACCCCTAAACCTTGTGGAGCACTTAGTGATTTTAGCAATGCCAATCTTTATTCACTTTGTATAAAATTTGTTTGTTTTGGTTTCATGAAATTGAAGATGCATATAGGAAAGTAGCATAGTATGCATGATCAAACTTTAATGGTATGCATAAGTCATTCCTTATAATACTTTTATCGTTTACAGTGTTGTGTCATTCACATATGAACATTAAATAACAAGGCCCAATTTCATGTTTACACTTAACAATTAAAATGAAAAATTAGAAAATGAAAAATCAAACCTTTTCCTGTTGCTTGAAGTCTTCTGTATCTCTCTTTTCCCGTTCGATAACAGTTTGAAGGAACTTTTTCTGCTGATCATCTGTTATATCTACTTCCTCCATCTGAAAATACTTTAGATATGAATACAGACCTTTTGTACAGTTGCTTTGCAAACAATCTGGCAGGCATATATACTTTTGACAGTTGCTGTAGCAGCATGATCCTCCAATAGCAATCTTTGCAGCTTTGAAAAGTGCATCAGAAACTTTTTGTCGTTCTTTGCGGTATTCATTAACAGAAAACTTTGAAGCTTCATCTTTAATTGCAGATGCTACTGTGTTACGGATGACTGGTCTGTAGCCTAAGTTATAAGCATCATGCAGGCTTTTCAGTTCTTCAGGCATTAGGAAATATTGCAAAGAAAATGTCATGGTCACTTGCAGTTTTTCCATGTTGAAAAACTCAACTTTGCTAAATGACTCAAGATGGGCATCTGCTGGAAATTTCTTGAAAGTTCCATCAACTCCAATAAAGTGGCGTCCACCCGTGTAAACTTTGCTCCTGTCTACTGTTCCTGTTGATTTCTTTTTCACAAACCCCATCTGTCATAAAATCAATGTCTTTCAATTAAAAAATTGGTTTTACTTCTTTGGTAATTCACAAGGTTCATTGATTGAAAAACAATACTTATATCTAGTGAATGCAAAAAGAAAACAAATGTGTTTTTATGACTGATTTTTTATAAAAAAAATATAAAATTATGATATACAATTTAAGATATGTAATAAATATATAATAACAAGGTTTTTTCTTGCCCTTGGATACTTCTCATTAGCTGGGTCTGGCAATTATTAAGCTCATGGAGTCTGAAGCATCTGAAATATTTAAATACCTAATAAAAAATGATCCAATAGATTTCATGCTATGTCTGCAAGAGGTAGAGGGCAAGTAGCAATTAAAGGCATTGAGTAGTCCCTACATTTCAAATCACCTGGTACTATAACACTTGCCAGTAAAAAAATTATGAGTCTGGCTTATGATAGATGGACACAAATCTAACTGCAGTTATAAACTATTGATAGCTGCATACTGTAAAACCAGAGACTTGGAGAACAATAAAGTCAAGTAGGCAAGCAGTATTTATTTGTTAATGCAGATCAGAGATGTGGAAGCCATTATTAGCTGATATTAACCTGCAACTTGTGCCTCCAGAGTGATACTCTGGAACAAATACTCTGGGTTCTCATTTAGAAACCACAAAAGGTGGACAGCTGAGTTGGTCAGAGGCTTCTGGGGAGTGATTCTGTCAGGACTTGAACCCACAACCTTAAGATCGTGAGAAAAAAGCTTTGACCACTTGTCCACACCGCAATGATGAGACAAGACACCAGGTTTGTGTTCAGAAGAATACCATTGGCCTGTTCCTTGTTCTAGAGATTTTATAGCCAGCACTCATACAGACATTAAAATCTATAACTCTTTCTATCTAACATTGGAAAATTATTTAATAGTTTCCATTAGAAAATTATTCAATAAGATTGTCTAATCCTATACAGTTGACCAGAGATATAATAGAATAGTGAACTTTCCAAGACATGCAGATTGTTGAGGGTTTGCTGGTCAAGGTCAGACAAGCTCCTTGGATCAGGGGCATTGTGGCTTCCAGAAAAGGGCCCTGAGAAAATAACCATAAGGGGGCCTGCTTTTTTGTATGACATCTCCAATCACAAACCACAGGTTGCCAAAAATGGTACATACATACCTGGGAACAGGCAAAAAATATGACCTGCCCCTACCTATGCATTTATATCACTTTTTAGAAGAATTAATGTGGATATAAACCCCTCCCCTATACCACCCTTTCGACATATGGACTAGACTTAACTGCGTCAATGAACGGGAAGTTAGATTGGCCTGTCCTGAGTAGATTAGAATTTACAAATTTCAATACGAGTGATGCATAAAATCAATTGGCAGTGTCAGAACCTCACCTCGTAGTATTCCAAATCGGAAAAGCTAAGGGGAACAAGGATAACGGTGAGAAGAGCTGCAATGCTAATCACGACAAGGCCGCAGCAAAGTAGAAAGCCATGTGAACCATTATCTAAGCCCATAGCTGATGTGGAAGGTCGCCTTCCGTCTACTTCGAAGGTATCGCCCCTAAGTGAAGTGCGAGCAGCTTCTTCAGGTGATTCCTCTTTCTCTTTGCTCTCTGCTTCAGCTTCAATGTCGACGTCAATGGCTGTTGTCTCTAGGCCAGAAATTCTGTCTGCAGAGTCTGTGGATCTCTTCCAGTCCAAACTTTCTACGGGTTCATCAGACATTCGTTCTTAGTTGATTCTTGATCTCATTTGATATCAATTATTTCTTCATAAGGTTCTGAAAAGTGAACAATTTATGGTTTTTCGCTCAGCAAATGTTGATCCCTTTGTGGCTTCGCCTGCCTTGAACTTGAAACTTGGCAGATCCTTCTACTTTCAGCGAACTGGTGGACACACCCATTTGAGTGTGTCCCCGGAGTAAACGGAAGTAGTCTGCTGTGATGCTGATAATGGCATCTGTTGCAAAACAATTGCCCGAAAACAATGCCGCAGTGCGGGTAGCGAGTTGGCAGACTTTGGGAAAGTATTTCATTTTCAAGTTACATGAAAACGAGATAATAATCTAATGTGTATAAAAATCCAAACATTACAAATCAAGATTAATTAACAAAATGCAAAAGACGTAGGAATTGCTCATTTTTAGCAATGGAGCCTCGATTTTATCCAAAAAAATAACAACATAGAGTCCCGCAGGCAATATTCTAAGTTGCAGTGGTGACCAATTTGTGCAGCGATGAAAAGGAAATGTGCAGCAATGAATCTGAATGACTTTGTGCAGTGATGAAATTTTGATAAAAAATTCTTAGTGATCAAAATGTATAAAACAACCACCAACTAAACGAAAGATGCAATTTGTTTAATAAAAATATTGTTGATAAACTTATAAAAACTATTTGATGTTGATATATACCTGCTAGTATTGGCTTACTATTTGCGTATCATAAGAGTTCTTGACTTTTTGATTGTTGTGTACTGAGACAATTTTTTTGCATTCTGCTGAATGAGGCTTCGATGTCAAAATTCTTGATTTAACATTAATGATATCTTCGTGATTTTTACCATCGTTATATACATATTTTTCTGAGGATAACTTTTGACCTTTGCATAGATGTAGATTACAATCTTTGATTTTTTCTTGTGATCTGCAACCTCCCGTAAGACAAAATCCTAAGCAATGGATGCACGGACATTTCTTATATCATTCTTACTGGCACAGATTCTCGAAATTCACCAAGAAATTGGTTTCTCGCTAAAAGTTTCACAAAGGAACATTCCGTTCAGTTACAAACAGTTCCAATCGATTTTTCATCTGGATATCTGTAATATATATATATTGTTGAACAATAATTATCTTTTGTTATATTGATTCGTATCTACATCCGCTTCCTGTTCCGCAAAAGCGGTTATACATCATCGCTCGTAGGGATTTCTACCTACAGTAGGGATTTTTTGCCTTTTGTAGGTTGTAGGGATAAACCTACGGGATAAAATGCAAAATGTAGGTATAAACGCTCAAGTTGTAGGTATAATCAAGATTAAAGAATTTTTTTGGGTAAATTTTTATTTGCACAAAAAACATTGAAATCAATGAAATTCCCCGTCCATGGTATGCATCTCGCGTTCAAAGTTGATCCAACACATTCCCCAAAATAAATTGTAACAAAACAAAATTGAGGAACAGATTGGCAGTCCGCACGATTGAGGCCGTAATCCGAGTTGGTGAAGGGTTCCCTGGATGTTTTGAAGTTAGTGCTAGGCTATCGTCTCTCTATTCCAGTGCCAGAGGATCATATATGGAAAGATACAATAATAATGACCGGGAAGACGTTGAGAACATTGAACAGTTTGACTGACTATTTACCTGAAGCAACTTTCCCTTTTTGTTGTGTTAATTGGGTAGATTGATTGCCTTTTCTTTGGTTCATATTTTTTAAACTGCTACTTGCATCATATTATTATATTGTATCATTCTAAAGTTATAACAACTTTATTAAAATAGACAGGTTGCAAAGCGGATTGAGTTTTTTTGTCATTATGTGGGTTGTTTTCGTGGGTATAATTCCGAAAATGTAGGGATTTGTAGGGATAATTGAGGGAAAATGCGTAGGGGGAAAGTAGGGAGAAAACGCATGCGCTGTAGGTATATCTGGCTTTCATACAGTGGCAACCCTGCGTGTAATGAGTTTTGAGTGTCTCGCTTGCTGAAGTTGTGTTCGCAATTATAATTGAGTTTTGTTATGTTGTCAGATATACACTCGTGATTTCTTTACGCTATTTCTGCGAAACTCGACATAACTTTAAATTAACATATATTTTATATTTTCTTTTGCTTGTGTCTACTTTCGCTGGTATGTTTCAACAAATCATGAAACACATTTATCACATCATATATTTAATACACAATAACAAGTTGTCGCAATCATTTTTAACGTAATGAACATAAGTCTGTCTATTTTATATTCATTAAAGTGAACTTCAGCTACTCAGCTACGCTGTATCTCTCATCAGTACTGAAGCCCATAGTGTACAACCACCCATCCCTCTATTATTAGATGGTCCTTTCTTATAGCTAATAAATTTTGAGAAAATAGGAGGGTCAAATTTTAAAGCTATTCAAGAAGGGAAATAGGTATATAGATGGTCTTAGTGATGTGAATCTACCCTTAGATTTAGGGTATTAGTTTGTTGCTAAAAACTTACGAATTTACGAATTTGTGCAGTGATGAAAGTTTCTTAGAGTATTGCCTGGAGTCCGGTAAAATTACCTGGTCCTCAAAAAAGTGTTTACTTTACAAGAAATGAAAGGAAAATCAATCAGAAACAGGAAGATAAAATAATAGGACTATGTTAGCAGTTAGTCTCATATATTTCATTTTCGGCTACGAAAGGGGGATTTAATGTAACCAAATTCACAAATAACCAAAGTCCTCTTCAAATAATTCATAATAAAATTCAGAACATAATCTAAAACGCGCTCGAGTCCACTTTGCTACAAATAAACCGAAAAATATTTTGGAGGAAACATGTTTCGAGGATATTGACAATTATATGATTTTTGATTTAACAAAGTCAGCGCTAATCGACTAATTGTTCAAGATAACTGAAGCTAGGAGTTTTACGAGATTCAATAAAATAATTACTCCGACGGATCGTAATAGAACCATTGCTAAATAAAAAATACCACTCTGAAATTAAATTTTATGTTATTAGCTCTTATGTGTGTAAACCTTGGCCTATGGAATTCTTCTATCGAGGGTTTCAAAATATGTCAAACTTGGTTATCAATAACGAGCGCGATTTCTCGCACGGTGTTGCACCGGTTTCTTACCCAGACCCCTTTATCTACCCCCTCATTTTCCAGCCCACAATTTTAGGGCTGACGCCGCCCCTGGCTTGTTTTTTTTGTTTGTTTCTGTATAATGGGCTCTTTTTCTGATAAATATCGAAATAGCATCAATTCAAGTAACTCTTGAGTTCCAAGAAGCTATTAGTCGAAAATCAATTTTTAATTTTATGATTAAGCAAAGTATTTCTTCAACAGCTTAAATATCGATTCTAGCGTTGCAATAATAGTTTTGGCAGTCAATATGAATATTGATACAATTTTCTCAAATCCTTTGTAACTTCCACACTGAAATATATATTTTCAGCAAAAGAGAAGGTATGTTCAAACAATGGCTTGTTTTTGTCCAGTTGACAGACAGTAAGAGAGAAAAAGATAAACTGCTGTGCTAAGCTATTGTGTTTTTAGAATATGCTAAAATGATTATTTATAAAAAGTCATAAATATTTCATGCTGCCAAAATGACACAACTTACATAATTGATTAAAGGTGCTAGAAATATTTTGCATTTACTGTACATGATGAATAAATATTTTCATGTGCATGTATGTAGCAATAGATAACTCAATTAACAAATTGCTTAGTATCTAGAAGATTATTCTGAATCTTTACAGAGCCTGCTAATAGATTTCAGTTCAAACAGGTGTTAATCTGAAATTTGGTTTGGGTGTCATCTTCAAATCCAGTATTTCTATCCTAACATTCTTTAAAGTTCCGTCTCCATAAGTTGATTTTTTATAAAAAGTTGAGTGGGTATATCACCAAAAATTATAGACGGCTGTTGAAATTAACGTATTCTTATATTGTTTTTCAATGAAAGCACTTCTCTTGATGTTGACCAGACACATTATGTATACTAATTTGGCTTTTTAGTAACAATATTAACCAGTTTCTTCTAACAAATGCCCCTCAAAAATCTAAAAATTGAACCAATACAGTGTAAAACTGCATAAACAAATAAATATTTGAATGTACAATTTTTAAATTGTGACAAAACTTTAGGAAATACTCACAATTAATGTAGCTCCATTGACTAAACAAATACTTGTGTGTTTTGAAAAAAATTAATATTAGAGGCAATCAACAAATACCATAGTAGAATAAACAATCTGTCAATCAAAACTAGCCAATCAGTAAGCACAATACCACTACAGGTTTCAGGCCTGGCCGTAAGACTTTCAACAGGGGAGCAGTAAACAGCTCTCCTAGTAGTATTCAGGTGAGCTATATGAATAGAAACAAAGGAAAAGTTTATTTCAAGGAGAGCAAATTTGCTTTTTAGAACAATTTAGGAGAGCAATCTGTAGCTCCCCTCCAGCATTTGAGGAGAGCCTGGAGGGGAGCAAGAGCTATGACTCCCCTCAAATGGCCAGGCCTGAGGTTTCTTGATTGGCTAATAGTAGATTGACAGATAGCCCATGACATATAGTATCTGTCAATTGACTGTTAGGTGCATGAATAAAATATCAAATGGTGACTTCAAAGTCTTTAGTCTCGAAAACCTTATTATGCCAAAAATAAAAAGTCTTTTTACAAACTTTTCAAAAACTGTATCATGGCAAAGACACCTAAACCAGCTCAAGTACCTTCTTTTGCCACCATGGTTGTGAAACCAACATACACATTTGCAGATTTGTGATTCAGCATAGTGCGAATGTAATCCAGGGATTTCTTGTGTGTTTCTGCTGTGATATTAACAGCCTCAAAAATTTGATGCAAGCCAGAGTTTCTAGCATTCTCAACCAAAGCTTTGGCACTAGCATCAGCTTGAGCTTTGATTAACGAAGACTTTGCGGCAGCATTTTGTTTTACTTCCAAAGCAGCATTCTGGATTTCTATTTTCTTCTGCTCCGTCTTCTTTCTTTCAATCTAAGAATTATAAAAAAATCACTAATAATGAGGGAAACCTAGCAAGTGATAAAAACATTGTTTAAAAAAAAGATAAATTGCAATCTACTGTGCAACAATACAACATCCATCCTAGATAATTAGCACTATTTTTAGTGTATGCAAACTTTATGGTGAAATCAGAGTCTATGTTATCATTTTATGATTTCCTTTGAATATCCTACCTTCCCGGACCAGATTGGATGCAATGAATAAGTAGAACTAAGTTTTTTCTGAGTCACAATGGGAGGGAACTTAAGGTGGGGCAGGGGTTCTCAGGCTAAAAGTTTCTTAAGAGACCCTTTATATGATGAGACCCAAAGTGAAACTCATGCCGTCACACGTTTTTCATCAGGTGCTGGTCTGATCTATTACATGGCATTTGAGTCTCGGCTTCTACAAGTTCATGTTGGGTTTTTAGTAATAATAAACATATTCTATAAAGAATTTACATACTGGTATGAGTTCATTTTGGGTCTCATGTAAATGGCTCCTGAAAACCCTTAGAAATGTCCAAAACTTTCTAACAAGTTAGTGTTTTGGGGCTATAGCCCTCTGCACCCAGCTACCGCTTCCTCCTCATTGCAGTGCTTCTTCTACTAGATAGTCAGCATCAACTTTCAACCTTTATAAATAGGGACCTTACTTATGTTAAGTTGGCTGATAATTAAAAAGCCTAACTGTTGGTCTATAAAAAGAATAATGTTGAAGGCTCTGTTAGTTCTTGCAGATAATTGGAAAGCAGCTTAGCTACAACTGTAAAATACAATACTCAAGTTTTGACAATCTTTCAAAATTGATTAAACCCTAAACATAAAACAAACAGAAACTAACTTTCTCTTGTTGCTTGAAGTCTTCTGTATCTCTCTTTTCCCGTTCGATAACAGTTTGAAGGAACTTTTTCTGCTGATCATCTGTTATATCTACTTCCTCCATCTGAAAATACTTTAGATATGAATACAGACCCTTTGTACAGTTGCTTTGCAAACAACCTGGCAGGCATATATACTTTTGACAGTTGCTGTAGCAGCATGATCCTCCAATAGCAATTTTTGCAGCCTTGAAAAGTGCATCAGAAACTTTCTGTCGCTCTTTACGGTATTCATTAACAGAATACTTTGCAGCCTCATCTTTAATGGCAGCAGAAATAGTGTTACGAATAACTGGTTTGTAGCCTAAGTTATACGCATCATGCAGGCTTTTCAGTTCCTCAGGCATTAGGAAATATTGCAAAGATATTGACATGGTCACTTGCAGTTTTTCTGTGTTGAAAAACTCTATTTTCTTAAAGGACTCCAGATGAGCCTCTGCTGGGAACTTCTTGAAAGTTGCATCAACTCCAATAAAATGGCGTCCACCCGTGTAAACTTTGCTCCTGTCTACTGTTCCTGTTGATTTCTTTTTCACAAACCCCATCTGTTTGATAAACTTTGCTCCTGTCTACTGTTCCTGTTGATTTCTTTTTCACAAACCCCATCTGTTTGATAAAAGATCCCTCTGATTAACTTTAAAAATCAAATGAAATATTTAACTTAATTGTCCCAATTTCTTTTTTCTACCAGAAACAATACTTTTATACCAAAAAGGGTACAAAAAAGGAGCAAAATATTGGCATAATTGACAATTCTTGATATCTGGCATCCAATTTGTCTTTGGATTGAAGGACCATAGTATACCACTACAAAATTCCTCTTGCACATGACATTAGTCCAAGCACTGGACACAGTAACTTTAGGCTACACAAATACACTGACAAACATTATTAAGAGTTATGAAAATGTCTCACCAAAAAATTTGAACAAAAGTAGTTTTGGTTTGGAACAATCCAAGTAAATGCAAAGCAATGGTAGATAGTTATAATCAACAACTTTGGTTTTCTCTTTTAACAACAAATTAAACCAGAAGCGATAAAAAACGACAATTACTTAATTCTGGAAACATGAGACAGTCTTCTAAATGTTGACATGATGATAGATATGGGCCCCTCCTATCTAACGAATATCATTCGGCTCACCTTTATTGTCACAATTTAAAATATGACTTTGTAAGTCATAAGATTTATGAAATAAACGAAGAATCTCACCTCGTAGTATTCCAAGTCAGAAAAGCTTAATGGAACGAGGATAACTGTTAGCAACGCCCCAATGCTTATTAATACTAGGCCGAAGCAAAGAAAAAAGCCTTTTGAGTCACTAGAGCCCATTTCTGCTCTAGATCTGGATGCTTCACTTTCGTTCACCTCAAAAGTACTGACACGACCTGTAGATGTGTGGGAAGCTTCTTTTGGCTCTGCAGATTTAAATTCAACGTCGACACCAACCTCTCTGAAGGGTAAGTTTGAAGAAGCTTGACGGCCTAAATTTTCAACGTCTTCAGCCAAACCATCTCGATTGAAATCTCCACTATCAACGGCAGTTTCACTTTGTATAGAACTTTCAACATGGACAGGAGATTCCATAAATTTAACTAAGATAGTCCTTCTTGCTGCCCTCGAGTGTTGGCCTTAACGCATTTCGCCCTAATATTTAACCTTCATAAACATCCTCCATAACCTTCATAAAACTGTTGACGAAAGGGAAATTGTTTCCTATAACAAAAGCCATTGAAATTTGTTTTGCTTTCCGTTGCAATTTCTTCACTTGATTTGTTTCATGGAATTTTATTATGGTCACCTATTATTGTTTGGGTATGTGTTTTTTCTATCTGTGGCCTCTGGTTCTCTCTTGCCCCCAACGGCCTTCAAAACCTGGGAAGTTAGAATTCCTCGACAGCGTCCGCCATGATACCGTTACCTTAGAAACAGATACATATACTTAAACCAATTAACATTACGCACGCGTAGTTTATAAAAATATTCTCGACGTGACAAACTTTCGCACATAAAAGAGCTATGATTTTCGCACAAATAAAATTTCGTACAAAAAAATCTTTGTCCGAAGATTTTTTATGCTGAAAATGTTTGGAAACGTAAATGCATAGTAGTTAAAGTAGAATGGAAAATGATGAAAAAGATTTTAAAAAGCATTAAGGGCTAATGTTCTTGCAAGCAATAGAGTAGCAACGCAAAGCTAAAATTCTAGACGATAGAATGCTACTGTCGACATCAATTATGTTCTACTTTGCATCCTCTCAGCATCGAGGTCACTGTGCTTGCACAGTTTGTTACGCTCTGATGTGAGATATATCTTCCGGTCACATGATCCAATCCGCTATTCAAAGAATAAAACAGTAGTACCTATAAAACCCTCCACACCCTAGAACCTCCTCAGTTTTTCAGAGCGCATCTTTCAATCCGCAATGAGTCAACTAGAAGAAGAACTTTTATTGAGTGAAGATGAACTTCTCAACTCTGCCAAGCCTTATCAAGCTGAGGGCAGGAAAAGGACTAGAGAAATCTTTCGGTTGGAATTTGAAGACCTCCAAGGACAGGTAAAGAGCGTTACCGACGCTTTAAATAACTTTGGAGAACTTTGTGGTGAAAAACGTCCGAGGATGTCTGACTGTGATCCCACAGCTCAGTCTACATCCACAGTTCAATCTACTTCATGCGTAGCCTGAATTCCAGACCCCAAACTAGAAGTATTGGACACTTCTTCAACATTCCAAACTAGAACTATTTGGAGTCTGGGGCTCAGGCTAAGCCAAGGTTGATCTGAGTTGATCTGACTCGGCCCGGGCTGACTCGGCCCGGGCTGACTCGGACTCGGCCCGGGCTGACTCGGACTCGGCCCAGGAGGACTCGGACTCGGCCCAGGAGGACTCGGACTCGGCCCAGGAGGACTCGGACTCGGCCCAGGAGGGACTCTCGGACTCGCCCAGGAGGGACTCGGACTCGGCCCAGGAGGACTCGGGACTCGGCCCAGGAGGACTCGGACCGGCCAGGAGTACCTCGGACTCCGGGTCAGGAGGAGCTCGGACTCGGCCCAGGAGGACTTCGGACTCGGCCCATGTGAGACTCGCTCGGCCCAGGAGAGACGTCTCGGACTCGGCCCAGGAGGACTCGGACTCGGCCCAGGAGGACTCGGACTCGGCCCAGGAGGACTCGGACTCGGCCCAGGAGGACTCGGACTCGGCCCAGGAGGACTCGGACTCGGCCCAGGAGGACTCGGACTCGGCCCAGGAGGACTCGGACTCGGCCCAGGAGGACTCGGACTCGGCCCAGGAGGACTCGGACTCGGCCCAGGAGGACTCGGACTCGGCCCAGGAGGACTCGGACTCGGCCCAGGAGGACTCGGACTCGGCCCCGGAGGACTCGGACTCGGCCCAGGAGGACTCGGACTCGGCCCAGGAGACTCGGGACTCGGCCCAGGAGGACTCGGACTCGGCCCAGGAGGACTCGGACTCGGCCCAGGAGGACGCGCGACTCGGCCCAGGAGGACTCGGACGTCGGCCCAGGAGGACTCGGACCGGCCCAGGAGGACTCGGACTCGGCCAGGGAGGACTCGCGGACTCGCCAGGAGGACTCGGACTCGCCCCCCCCCAGGAGGACGCGGGGACTCGGCCCAGGAGGACTCGGGACTCGCCCAGGAGGTACTCGGACTCGCCCAGGAGGTACTCGGACTCGGCCCAGGAGGACTCGGACTCGGCCCAGGAGGACTCGGACTCGGCCCAGGGGGACTCGGACTCGGCCCAGGAGGACTCGGACTCGGCCCAGGAGGACTCGGACTCGGCCCAGGAGGACTCGGACTCGGCCCAGGAGGACTCGGCCCAGGAGGACTTCTATTTGCTTTGAAATAATGTATTGTTAGCGCGAAAGAGGGTTGAGCCCGGTTAACTTTTCTACTGCGCATGCGGAATAAGGTTACGAATTGAAAAAGGCGCCAATCTTTTCTGCATCTCTTCGCACAGCTTGTGCTCTCTGTTAAGCCTGAAATACACGATCAGTTTTCTTCAGTTTTAGAATGAGTTCACGCTTTGATAAGATCGGCTCTTTTTTACAATGGAGCTTGATCAAGAAACAACTTCAGTACTTCTGGTTGCGGCTCTGGTCGTCAAAAAAGGCGCAAATATGGAAAATAGGAAAACAAGGTCTGTTTGGGTAAAGCCATGGTTGAGTAGGAGGACTAACCTCGGTGTTAACGACCCTCTTCCAGTGGCGTAGCGTGACTTTTTCAACTGGGTATTCTCTATTAATCAAAAGGGTGGGGCAGGGTGTGGCTCGATGCGGCTTGATGAAAATAGGGGGATAATAGGAAGATTAAAAGGACTAGCTATTGACATTTTATCTAATTTTCTTTTTGGTTTGGTTGGCAAGTACTGCACTGTCAGGGCATTGCTATGATAAAAACAATACTTTGCTAAAGGACCCTTCAAATATACTCTTCGAACTCATTCATTGCATCATATTACTATTAACCATTTCATCAAAAGTAATTCAAATCAAAACATATCATTGAAAGCCAGTAAAATTTTACTGGTCGAAATATGTCCCAATAGTTGTTGTTAAATCGTCTAACATTTGCATTGATGTAAAGAGGAAGTAACTGTAAACACCTACTCTTGATACCTTAATACAAAAGGGCTTTCAAAAGTTTCAAAATTATTCTCATAGGGCATTACATGAGTTATAAATGATTTTGTGCTATGCAGTATAGACTTTTTCTTCATGGTCTAATCGTAATATTTTCAATACAAGTTAATATTTGAAAGAATCGAAGGTAATGAGACGAGACTGGACAATAATGCAAATAAATGCGCTCGAATAATGCAAAAAAAATAGGCCAACAATATAACTGAATACACCAGGCAACTATAAGGATATTATCCAGGCCTATCTGCATTTACTTTAATTCTATCACATAATACAAACAGAAACATCCCTGATTGGCAAGCAATAACAAATTGGCATTTCAAGAGGGAACAGATCTGAATCAGTGTAGTATTATGTAGCAGCCTACCTTTCCTTTCCACTTTGCTGTTGGTAGATTAAGATTAGGGGTCAAATGAGAGAATGATTATGAAACAGTAATACAGACATTGCAATAGTTTTTTTAATTAAGTCATGTTTACTGTTTTCGATGCAGCTCCATCACTCCAGCCGCTCCGACGTCCATTAACTGTTTATATCGATCTCATAACGAGACTATTTTGAACCAACTTTGAGGCTGTAGGCTGTACGCTGCATATTTCTCAGCGTACAGAACCATTGTTTTAGCTGATTAACGGCAAATATAATTCATGGAAAGGAGCATTTTGATTGGTTAAAGTACCGTCTAGGGTATTCACTGCGTATTCATGACCGATCTCCATACAACATGAAGTAGCTCAATCTTCAAAATTAGCTTCAAAGATCCCCCAGCTTCTCTATGCTTCGCAGCGTTATTGTTTCCATGAATTTCGTGATATTTTGTACTTGTACAAAATGTAGAATATTGAAGGTAACGAATTCAACCAGAATCAATAGCCCCAAAACATTTTTTACTTATTACAATTATACGTCGTATTAATATTTTTTCTGAGAAATCTCAGGGTATTCACTGAATACCTTGAATACCCGGACGCTACGCCACTGCCCTCTTCTACAAAAGTTAAGATCGGACGGTGAAGCAGAATATAGAAAATTATTGAGAATGACGCCTGAAAATTTTGACGAGTTGTTGGAGCTTCCCTCCACGCTTCTATGAATTCATCTGTATTGACAACTTTCTTCGCCATCTTTGAATCGCACTTATCCACGCTGCTCTAAAAAATTGGCACCTTGGGCAAGGGGATTACAGGGGCGCCAGCTTTAAACAATGGAGTCTACATAAATGAATAGAAATCCCATCAGTTAAAAACTGACAAAGTTGGACGTGTTCAACTTTTTCAGTCAACAACTGAAGGTCATTAATGCATCCGTTTTTATCCGTTTTTGCTAAATTCACTTTCAAGAGCCGAACTTTTAAGGCACACAATTGTAACCATGTTTGAAACTAACAGAAGTTTTGAAAATGCAAAAAATTCCATGTAAACGGAAGTTTCCATAACTTCTTTATCAAAACTACTAGTTGAGGTCTGAAAATCTCTTGACCTGTTAAGCTGATTATCGTTGCTTTGCGGTTGTGGTCGCATGTCTCATTTACAATATCGCATGGCACATCCATGTATCCAATGTATGACTGTGTTTTCAAGTGACTTCACCCGGATTTCACTGTGATTTAGGAGTGTAACTTGCAAGTGCGATCAGTAAAATTCCGTTTTCTACGGACTTACAACTCCTCTAATACAGGTACGAAAAAGCTATTTTGTACCCAAGGAACTAATCGAATGACTCAAAAATTTGCACACAGCCAGGACAGATGTCGGGTAAGCAAAGTGTGTCTCAAATTTGTGTAGCTGGGAATCAGTTTACTGCAAACTATGTCATAATTCAACTAAACTTGGAATTATACTTGAAAAAATTAACGAATTAATAAACGACGTTTCGAGCTTAGCCCGTTATCAAATTAGTATATTTATGTCATTATTCGTTCTTAAAATCTCATGCAATGTATGACGGAATGGGGAATTATATTGCAAGCAAAACGGGGGCTTGTCCCCAGGGATGGCGCCAGAAAAGAAATGCTGGGGGGCTGTAATGTCAGAGTGCCGACAGTGAGTGAACCACTAAGAAAGATCTAATATAACACCATTTCCGCTGTGGTAATTCCAGTTCAAAAATTGAAAAAAAAACTGAAAAAAATCAAACAATGAACAAAAAAATAAAAAAAATCACAAAGTTATGAAAGTGCCGACATTGCTTAAAATTTTTCAAAAGTTGAAGTGCCGACGGAGGGGCTCAATGAATTTTTGGGGGGTTCCTGCCCCCCAAGCACCCCTGGTGGCGCCATCCATGTTGTCCCCGGAAAAATATTTTAAATCACGCAATTTGGAAATTCAGAAAATGCCGAAATTTACTGTCTTTACTTTTCACAATTTGCTTTGGGAAGAAGATTCTCAGTCAAATTGACTGTATTTGAAACTCTGAAAGGGTGGCAAAATATTTAGGTGTCAAATCATATAAAATGGTTTGCAGATTTTGAAAGTTAGACTAAAGCCTAAAGCCTAAAGCCATCGTTCAGTTAGCACGACACTATCTTCTAAGATTTTACAGAGAAAGCAACTTCTCCTTCCAGCGTAGGAGACGAGATTATTTCCGATTAAACACGCAATCTTCTGAAATTTAGCAACATAATGACTTCGTTCTCTTCAAACGGTAATTTATGAATTTTTGAAAGTTTTAAAGCGTTTCTTTGAAAAAATAAAGAGGGGCTTTAGCTCCAACTAGCCTAGTATGATGCTCATACAATTATGCGTAATTATGGTCAGGCATTGAACATGTGCTTATAGAACTATTGACTTTTCAGAAAGATATCTAACAACATCATTTGGAAAAATCATGCCACCAGTTTGTGCAAATTGATAATTTTCAGATTGATGGGCTCCTTCTGTATGAGAAAGACATGGTAAAAAAGAACAAAGAATCTCTTAAGAAAAAACACAGGTATTATTCAGTAACGAAAATTATTTAAGTTTGAGGAAAGATGGGAATACTTTAGTAAGTTATTTTCAAAACATACGGCTTAATCTTCCATTAATAATTGTAGAAGTTTCATATTTTCCAGGCTCTTTTTGTAGAATTTCAGGTTTGAGGTGTTTCTGCCAAGTTCCAAACAATGAGAAGGGGGAGGGGGGGGTACGGCTGGTCATTAGTCAGCGGATAAAAAGCCCCGTTTGTCATTAGACACGACTTGTGTATAAAGTTGGACAAAATTTCTTTTTAGTACAAAACGCAGGAGTTTTAGCGCTTCAAATACATAATCAAGATGCCTTTGAGTTCTTAGTTGAAAGGCAAAATTAAATAGCCTGTCACAGGACGTTTTAAAAAATTTTATCCTTTATCATTCCTAGAGCAGACTTAACTATTAAGGGATATTTAATGGTCCAAGGAAAGAGCCAGGGCCTATTTTAAGAAACTTTCAATACTGCACATTTTTAAGGAATTTTCAATACTTCACATTTATAATCATATTTTTTATAGCAAATTTTGTTGTTGCAATCAGTGCAAACCCCTGCAAACCTCAGGTATCTTAGCCATGCAAGTGTAGCGAGGAAATTGCCCGAATTTTGAACACGTGTATAGGCCATGACGGAGAAATCACAAACAGATAGACGATAATATACACAATCAATAATAACATTTCAAAACAGCAACAAAACAAACAAAGCTACAAAACCTGAATAGAAACATAGTCATTTATCTCTTGTAAACGGAGACACTATCTCATGTTTTGTCTGGACAGTAAAACAAAAAAGTTTTATTAGGCTTTTTATCTTTCTTTTAGTTTAGTTAAGTGAGCTTCTGCTAGATGCCCAGAGCATCATAGGGCAACTGATAAATTATTACTGAGACCCCGTTTACACTGTCCCGGGACAATTTTGTACCGTTATGGTTCGCAAGTGTTTACACTGTCGCGGTTCAAAATTGTTTCGTTTAGCCGTTCCGTTTACACTGTACTGGTACATACAGTGTAATGGCTTCAGAATTTAATGGCAGAACATTGTTTAGAAGAAGCTGTATTTAGTCAACCAAGGCTTTTATTTTGCCGCCGAAGTCAACAATCGAATTTTTATTGAGAGTTAAAATGCAGTGGAAGGCCGATAAAAACTTTACTTGGACGAACGACAAGGTGGCTTTAACTTTCAGTGTTATTTTAGACTACAAAACTGCAAAGTCCAATCAAGGCTTGGACTGGGAAACAATACAAGCCTTTTCTGTGGTCGTCTTTTCTTCAGAATTTCCTTTTCTTCAGAATTTGAAAACGTAGTTACGCCACAATCAAAGCCTCGATTACCTCAAACAGCCATACAAAAGACCTCTTTGTGAATCCGTGACAAAATCGTCTCGGATAGGTGTTTACACTGTCCCGTTCAAAAACGGAACCGTGACGGTACAAAATTCGTTCGCTTTCAAAGCAGGGTCCAAACCAGGGGCGGATCTAGACGTTCGCACCGTTCGCACATGCGACAGTCAAACTTTTAAAATTATACTAAGAATCCGTCTCGAGAGAGGTTTTTGCTGAACAACAACTTTTTCGCTTATTGGCAAATTTCTCATTTGTGTTTTTATACTATTTACTCGGGAATTATGCTTCAGTTATATTTGACAACTGAACACCGTGCAGGAGCAGGAAGATCCAAGGTCTGAATCATGCATGATTTAAACCTGGCCATAAACAGAAGCAAAATCTTAAACACAATCTCTAATTCTACCTCGATCTTGATTCAATCTGATTCGAATCTCTAAGCATCCTTACTAAAAAACTACAGGGTACCAATGTAGTTAGATTGGGGTATTTCGGTGCACAGTATGATTAGTAGCACGTTCGCACCGATTCGCACAGCTTTTGTTTTAAAATATTTAGCCAATCAAATTGCTAGATAGTGCGAACTTCGGTGCACAGTATGTTTTTTAGTAAGGTCGCACCACTGGGCTAAGATTAATCCGTTCTCATTGCGTGTATTGTGCAGTTTTGAGCTTTTTTATGCCTGGCATGGGCAAGCTTTTCACTGGAGAAAAGGAATTTTGTGTTATGGAGTCGACTGGCTACATGTATAACGAATACGTTAAACCTGGTAATTTGGAAGACTAAGGTCGCTAGATTTTCAGAGTAACATTCGACGCGGGATGTTTTCAAGTTTCCACATTCATTACCTCCTCCATGGATCAAGGGCCTACAAATTTCAATAAATGCCCTTGACTGGGGTGATACCTGCGATTTGGCTCTGGCGAAGAAATAATGTTCAGGACGTTGGCAGAGTGAAATTTTTATTTGGACAAAACTTTCAAAGTGAATCTTTTCAATGTGGATTTTCAGTTCTTTATCAGCTTTCAGATATTTCCGGCTAATGTTTACTTGCTTGGGTATTCCCCTGAATTCGAAGGGGTTTCTTGGGAGTAAAATACATGTTTACACGCTGATTTGGTTTAGCTATTAAATATTATTAGTTATTAATGCAGGTTTTTATTAATATTTGTGTAAATTTGTTCTATATGGTTAGTTCTGAAAATTCATTGCAATGATGTTTTTCATTTTTTCGCGTGGCCTGGTTTGTCATCGTAGACCATAAACAAATCGAGAGAGAAGACTCGAATGTTTGCCTGATTATGAAAGGAAAACCGTCAATACGCTTTCTTGTTTTACGCTTGGCTAAGAAACAACACAAATGATTCTATAGTATCAATTGAAAACTCAGATAAGGAATAAACAACGTTTGACAACGTTCTAAATAAAGCCAATTTAATGTGCGTGTCGACTGCTCAAATGAGAAGGGGGCGAATATCCTTAAAAACTATGGGTGTGGTCAATAATGATATTTCCGACCACACCCTTGTGTGCGACAGTCAGAATATTTTCTAGATCCGCCCCTGGTCCAAACTGTTCCGGAAAGCAGAGCACAATCGTCACGGTTCCACAGTGCTAGTGTAAACGGAAGGGCGAACCGCGACAGTTTTTTCACGGTTCCAAACTTGCACGGGACAGTGTAAACGGGGTCTGAATGTTTTATTTTCGACAAGATCAAATTACGAAATTTACAGCAATGCTGACATTTACTGGAGATGTTTTGTTTTTGGTTCTGGTTCTGTTTTTGGTTTTTTTGATATAAGAGTCTTTCCGATGGTTATACGATAATTACAATACACGAACTCTATATCGAACTAACGTGGAAAATTAACATTTTGTGAACAAAGCAGGAATCTGGGATAGCCGCAAAAAGACATTTTCACAAATCCTAAAATTCAATACTGCACATTTTGGAAATCAATACTGTACGTTTTTAAATTAATACTGAACAAAGTGTGTAATACTGCACACTAAAATAGGCCCTGGAAAGAGCATTATCATTCAAGAAAGGAACATGCACAAATTACATAACAAAATATAGGCAACATTGGAAAAATCCTCTTCCCCCTAAATTATCATCTAATTTGCATCATTTGTTGATCATTATGACCGTTAACATTTGTGTGAACCCCCTCCCTCCATCTTTGATTAGGTAATATGTGAACGTTCCCATACCCAACTGCCAACGCATCGATAATCTTATCCAGATACAACCATTCTAAATGGAAAGAACATAGGATTGTACTCAGTTAATGCTTCAAAAGTGAGAACCCTCTCAGCTATTCGATATCAGGTATTTGAAATAATTCGCATTAGTCATAAGTGAAGAAATTAATTTGCGCTGGTCATAAGTCTTGGTTAATCACAAGTCTTGGGCGTTTTTGAAGATTTTGGAAAACCATTCAATAAATTATACAATTACGAGGAATTAGCAAAAACTGGTGTAAATTTGATACATCATTGATATAGTTTTTCTCAATTTAAGGGTAAAACTGGAAAATCTATGACGCCGAAACCATAACCACGGCAAACTTTTTATGCAAACGTTCTTTCGAGAGGTCAATTGATGGTTGTGATCAATTTTAGTTCTGTGCGAATATTTATAAATACTAGAAATAACTCTTGCTAGTACTGCCCGCAAACAATTAGTTCCTTGATAACGATTGTTTTGAAAATTTAGGTCAGGTTATTCGAAGAAGATTCCATCTTGGGTTTTCACAATTTTATAAAAACAGCTGCTCTAGTTGATGCTAAACTATTCTTTTTATCAAGAATTTTTGGTGTTCAGTTTGCCTTTGATTTAAGTCCAACGCCCTTTTGAAAATCATGAAGTTTTTCTAGGGTTTGACATTTATTTTTCGTTTTCGTGAAGCAAAGACGTATGAAAATGGACACGTGATAGAACGGGTACAGCTAAAATAGATTGCGATAAAGGATTCGTACAGCGATGTACAGGCGATAATCACGACAATCATAACTTTTGCTCGTACGGTGTCGAGTTTTTGGGAGAAAGGTGTGGCATTCGACTGGTTTTGATTCCCAAAACTTCGAATCAAAACTTCCATCCATTGCGGAGAACCGAGCTGTGATGCAGCACCGTTTCGTGCCAAAAAACCGAAGGCCTTTAACAGAGTCTTGGCAGAGCAACGCTCCGAAGATAAATTCCCTTCCGCACAAAGAGGTGGCGGTTAACGACCTCCTCGACAAAGCCGATTGATTGACAATGAAATTGATTGACAGTTGTCATGGCAGCAGAAAAGTGACAAAATCTGCTGACAAAGTGCTGACATTATGAACTGAAGCTTCCATATGCTACTTATACGCGGGGCAGACTATAAGCCCTTCACTCGCGCGCTATCGCGCGCGAGTTGCGGGCAATAACTCGAAGCAAGGGCGTACCGGGAAATTTCGAAGTGTCCTGGTGGGCCGAGGAGCGATGGGTGGAGAAAAACTGTGGATAATTTTTCGCAGGTAGAAAGACCAAAATTTGGTGTAACCTACAAAGCAGTGAGAGATCGCTTCCAGAATATTTTCACCAACAAAAATTCCAAAAATAGAAGAGAAGAAAGTGCAAGTGGAATTAACCCTGAGCACACAGAAAAACATGTTCTTCTTGCAAGATAAGGGAGCTTTTTGATGCAGCAATTGCTGATCAGCAAGCAGCATCCCAGCAAGTTAAAGAAAAACAAACAGCAGAAATGGACAAAGCTGAAGAAATGAGAAGGAAATCAGTAGAAACAATGGGAGAAAGCAAAAAGAGAAAGGAAGGGGAGGTAAAAAATGTGAGTGAAAAGAAACGTAACGTTCGGCAGAAAACCTTTCAAAATTATTCAAGAAAAAATCAGAGTTGACAGTTGACTCAATCCGGGCTGACTCACAATTGCGTTTGGAAACCAAGTTTAGACCCACTTTCGGTTTATAATACAAATTGAAAAGAGTTTACCCTGGGTGAACTCAACACAGGTTAAACCCGGGTAGCTTTTTGTAGTGTAAACCGGGCTTTCGATTGAAAATAATTTCACTTGCTTTCATTATTAAGCGTCGGACGAAGAGTTCAAAAGTGAATTTTATTCCACTTTTCCGAGGTATTTTGAACATCATTTCTTCCTGGTACTCATATCGTAATTTTCTAAATGTATTATCAGTCATTCTATCAGTTCAATTTTGCGTAGACACGACATGCTCAATGCATTCTAAACAACAGGTTACACCATTCAATCTCTTCCTCTCTTGGGTACAGTTAAATTTTAGCTGTAAGTCAGCGCTGTGAGTTATTTTTCTCCGATCGCAGTAGCTGCCTAAAAAATTCACCATATCTTTGAAACGCGCTGAGATTTGTATATATTTGAGATATAATTTTCGCAACATTAGGTCTGCAAATATTTTTGATAAAAATGAAGTCATGCTTTTTTGCTTTGCTCTCCTTTTCAAATGAATGTTTAGCGAAGGGCTGAGGGGGGGGAGTGTGAGAAGTGACGTCATTGGCAATATAATAGAGGGGTTCAGAGAGATGGTGACACAAGGGGGCAGGGGGCCTAAAAATCTTTAAATTGTAGGTGATATCATTTATGTATGACCCTGTCATGAATGTCAAATGTCTTGTCTACACTATACTATCGAACATTGTTTCAGCCTGGGTAGTGGGTAGAGTGAACCCAAGTAATATTTTCTGTAGTGCGAACACAAAGTTACCTAGCCAAGGTTGATCTGGGCTGACTCGGCTCGGCCCGGGCTGACTTGGCTCTGCCCGGGCTGACATGCACCTAGCAGCATACCCTTCCCTCTACAATGCGTATAAATGCTTGATGACACTTAGCTGCACCCAAGTTTCCTTTGAAAGATTATTCAGCGCTACTGATAGTCAGTGGCGAAGCTGGACTCCCATGGATGGTCGTGCCCATTGGCCTCTGCGCGACAGAAATGCGCCTCCGCAATATTATCAAACAAATATTTCAGTGATCTAAGGAGCTTATATAGCAATTGCATGGCACTGCATTACTTTTCTGACAAGATAGAAACAAACTAAAATTAAAAGTATAAAAGCTGCTTTTGTGTCTCCCCTGCCTCTAGCTGATACTCAAAATTCATTTTCTTCCCAAAGTGTGATGGAGGTTCCTGGAAACTTTTTTTATTTTTGGTATTATTTACCCAAATATCAGTTCACAGGATAATAAAGCTTGAACAACAAACTTTTTCTAAAATTTTATCAAATTATTGCAACAATGGGACCAAAATACACACCTGTGGACTCAGATTTCAAATGTATAATAATTGCAAGCACTATTTGTTTTGCACACATAAAATTTAGAATTTCATTCAAAAAATAGACAAAAGTTTGGCTTTAAAGGCAAACTTGACTGTGAAGTGCAAGACATGTATCAAGAATTAGATGACAAATGAAACAGATGAAACAGAAACATTAGAATATTTGCTGAAGACAGTACTGTCATGCAGCATTATTGATCTAGCCACAGTTAAAAAGCACTAAATAGTGAGTGGCAGAATGAAGGCAATATTTCTTTAAAATCCTTGAGACCTGTTTTTTCATCAGGTTTGTTGCATAAAGATTTATAGGTAGCCACTTTGTTAAGCTGAACCAAACCACTCACAGATATTCACCAATCAATTAGATACTTAATTTAAGGTTATGCCTTATGAGATAATGATAAACTACACCATGTATTTGAAAGTTGCATATGATGAAATAACCATTATAAGGTTTGAATAAAATTCCAATTGAAAAGCAGCATTAAATTAATCATTGAAAAACAGATCATGACAATTTATGAATAAACAGGGCAGCATACACAAATGAAGAATGTTCAATAAATTTCTTCAGTGTCCAGCTAGGTGGAAATACTGAGATCAGATGACTGGGGTCACAAATTTAATACAGAATAATCATGAGCCTGAGAGTTATTTGCAGACAACAGTGTTTCTTGAGCAAAAAATTAAGGGGGGTATGTGTAATAGCTTAAAGATTATTTCACCCTGCTTATTAAAGACAAACTGACTAATTCATGGAGAAAGTTACCTATATTAAGGAAAATATATGCACACCCAAGGAAACTGCACACAACCAAATTACATGGAAAGCAAGGGAAAAAATCAGAAAATCACTAGGCTGAGCTTGAAAACATATCATCAGAAACGTAAACAAAATCATCAACAGGTTGATCAATGCTATTTCATTTTTCCCTTTCACGTGTTTTAAGGAGGGTAAAACTCCAGTAGAGCTAATTTGCAAAGAGGTTTTCTACTATAAATACTTTCAAAATTCAGAACTTTTTACTGGGAAGATTCTAGTCCAAAAATACATCAAACACCTCATAACTAATGTAAAATGAATAGATATTTATGTACATTTTGCCCCAAATGTTCATAACACTTTCGTCTTGAACATCTAAGTATACTGTTGTCGAAATAAATATTGATTATTTTATTGATTGATTAATTGAGTTTATCCCTTTCAGTGTGCGTCTCTCTGGTACAAATCCGAGCGAAAAACTGCCATATTTTCCATTCTGATCACGTTAAAAACATCCAGATGATATTCAAATTATTGTCCATTTTCTAGATAAGATAGCATCTTGCACATTTGAAGATCTTGATTCTGTTTAGGTGAATGAGAACTTGTTCGCCTACCGAAGAGATCCATTGGATTGATTCCGTATAGGCTGAGTCAAAATAACTATGAAACAATCCCTCCACAGTCGTTAACCAGTTTCCTGATAAATTACAACGGTTTATTGGACTGGAACATTTACATGCACCATTCAAATCACCCTGATATCACACCAACATCCACAAACGCCTGCAGTATTGACAAGTAGGCCCCAATGAAACAGGGTGCAGATAGTCTTGCCTTCAGAAACGGGCACGACCTCGTGATTGATTTCCTCCAGCTTCAGCCAATCAAATGCTGGAAATCGTACCTCAACTATTATTATTATTATGACGAGGTCGTGCTCATTTCTGAGGGCACGACTAGCATTGTTTTTCTCTATTGTTGGGCACGACCAAACATAGGCTGTCCAATTGAAGCTTCTATTGTTGGGCACGACCAAATCACAAGGTACCAGATTTTGGGCACGACCAATATGAAACCCTGTGGATTTCTACTCCGCTCCTGAAATAATTCCAGGGGCCCTGGGCGATTCGAGTAGAATTCACTTATGTCTGCGGGATAAGCTTGATCGATTTGTCGATTATACGACTAATTATTGTCTATATTTGAAAACTTTTCGCGGAGCAAAAAAATTTTTTTGCCAATATGTGAAAACCTTACTTTTGGAAGTTTATGGTCGTGCCGGGCACGACGGGCACGACCTTTGGCTTCGCCACTGCTGATAGTTTCAAAAGAAGATAACACTTTCCACTTGATTACGAGCAAGTCATTGGCCAATTTGCTGATTCATTTGCACTTCTTCGAAAAGAATTGAAACTCTGAGAATTGAAATAAGTTTTGATCTTGATTCTTAATTCTACATGGGATTTTAAAACCTTTTTACACGAGAGGAAAGGTATGGATCCAATTGGGTCCGAATTTACGAATTAAAGTCGATATACTGCTGCTGTTTAGCGTATTGCTTTATTATCAATTCTATTGAATCAATCGTATTCTAAGCCACATTTTGAGTGGGTGTGGCTCAATTTTCCCGCCACGCCCTAAACCGGGCCCTTGAGTTTTCTAGCCACCCTGCGATTTTGACGCCAGACCGCCCCTGAGTGTGATTTTGAAATAGTTTAAAAATATCAATGATTATATAAAATCAAAAATTGGTTACCATATTTAGATCCTGTTATTAATACCCAAGCATTGAATTATGACCTATTTTCGGCTTTTTCTAGAGTTTGGCCTAGATATTTCATAGCAGTTTCTGTAAACAAACAAAGAAAAAGTAACTAAATCACGTCTTTGTACAAATGTGTTAAGAAATTTATGCATTGAGTGGCTAAAGATTGTTGCTGGATCCGTTTTAAAACAGATCAATCATTATTTTCTGGAATTTCGACGAGACAGAAAACACCATAGCAAGCACCGCGACTGTAAATGCTTGGAATTTGCGAACGACGGCTTATTTTTCCAATATTAACATCAATTCATAAATTTAAGTGCAATATAAGGCCACTCGCCAAATTTTACATCGATATTCGAAAGAGAAGTGAACGAAATCAATCCTTACTTTTACCAAATTTATAAGGGCTCGGTATGGAGCTAGCCTGTGCTCCAGACCCCTAACTTGAAAGTACTCTACCAGGCCTCTACTTTCAAGTTAGGGGGGTCTGGAACACAGGCTATATGGAGCAAGTTCCTTTTTGCCACTATTCAAAATGGCGGAAGTAAACAAATTTGCCTCACAGAAGACCTGAGAGTTAGACATCTAGCGCCTTCGGCGCCTCTATATCATTGCGACAGACCCAAATTTCTGAAAAGACTATCGATGTCATCAAAGCAAGTTGGAAGAAAAGTACTCAAAACAGCTACAAGTCAATCTTAGACAGTGGTTTACATTTTGTAGCGAACGAAACTACTGTATATCTCCGTCCACTGTCTATCAACTTCTCGAGTTTTTAATTTTACTTTACGAGAAGGGACTAAGCTACTCACAACTTAATAAAGCCCGTAGTGCGCTGTCCGTAACTTTATCTGTAAACGATAAAAAGATAAAGAGATAAAGAGATCATCCACTTGTTTCCAGATTTATACAAGGGGCTCGAAATTTAAGACCACCTGTTCCAAAATATCCGGTGACCTGGAATGCTCATGTCTTACTGCTGTTTTTGCGAAATTGGAAAGTAAACGAATGTTCTCCGTTATGTGATTTAACAACAAAACTTGCAACCTTGCTTACCTGCTTGTCAATTCAACGAGTTCACACGATCTTTTTAATTGATTCCAGGAACATCAAATTTGACAATAGCGCGAAATTCAAATACATATTCGAGGACTTAAAAGTTCAACGTAAAAGACCTTGCTTTACAATTACTTTACCAAGTCTCTATGAAGAGGATCCTTTGGAAATATCAAAATTACTCCAGATTTATTTGTAAAACTCATTCCTTTCGCAAATGTAACGATGAGAAAGGACTGAAAGATCGTTTATTTTTAGCTGGTACTCCACCGCATCAACCAGTTACAACTGATACTATCATTCGCTGGATTCAAGGTGTTCTCCAGAAAGCTGGAATTGATACGAAACTGTATGGAGCTCACAGTGTTCGCGGTGCTGCCGCCTCTTCAGCTCGTAACGCTAATGCTCCATTAAATGCTGTATTGTCTGCAGGAGATTGGTCGTCAGCAAAAACGTTTAATCGACATTATTTTCGCTTAAATTCTTTCAAAGATAACTCTCAAGTTTCTCGCATTTTGGCTTTTGGCATCAAGGACTTT
This sequence comes from Rhopilema esculentum, assembly GCF_013076305.1. Next base: position 5,097,012 of record NW_027019302.1, on the reverse strand, counting down.
TAATAACATCTATGATAACAATAAATTGCTTTGTGCTGATTATCGAATGACTTTTAAAAACTCTGTTCGTTGTGCAATATTGTTAATGCACTATCCTTTCAATTTTACTTATTACCGTTCATGGAATTATTTTTATTCAACTGTTGTTGAGGTATGCTCTCGATATTACGTTGTTTTTCTCTGACTTCAAGTGTTTTCCACTGGCCCTCACCTTTGAAGTCTCACATCAGAACGTAATAAACTGTGCAAGCACAGTGACCTCGCTGCTACCTCGAGGCTCGTAGAGCTCTAATCGGCGTTCGACGAGACTCCTCCAATTTTTATTTCTGCTTAAAGCTTGATAGTACCAGAAATGCAAAGGTGGATTATCAGATTCAAATGTCTGGACAAACTCGAGGTCAACTTAGAAGAGAAACCTCATCTTCTGTAATCCCTTTTTGCGTTTTGTTAGCATAGTAAAGTTGTAAGAGCAAGTTATAGTGGAAACTTGATGACTTCACGTCTTTTTCCGCTTCGATTGCCACAATTGAGGTGTAGGTAGATCTTTTGTAGTTGTAGATTTTCGTTGTTGTAGTTTTTGTTGTGTAATTTTGGAGTACTTGTAGGCAATAAGGCAATCTTTGCCAGGTTCTCTTAAAGAGTCATTGCTAACAATGAGCCTTTGCGAGGGTGGCAAATTATCGTGGCCACAATCCAAACAATGGCAGTAAACTTCTACGGATTAACCATAATTGATTTCAGACTGTCTGAAAATGCATTATGGGATGCTTGCGTAGCGCAATGGCTCGTTGTAAGCAATGAGTCTTTAATTGAGATCGGCATAATCTTCGTAAAAAGTAGTAATCTGCTTCCATTAGATTGATAGCTGTTTAGCTTTTTTAGATAACATTGAACGGTAATGGGAAGAAAATTAAGCTAGCCTCTTAAGAGATAAACTATCAAAAGTAGCTGGCATTAGACACAGGAAAAAACTTAGGATTGCTTGTAAATATTTTTAAGTGATTGACCTTAGTATGAAATCAAATAATGAACTTGTTGGGGAGACGAGCAAAAGAAAGTATTTTAATAAGTGAGGTAACCCTCCGCCATGGAGTCAAGCGAAGTCATCATTACTCATGCTCTCTGACTCCAGGACGAAGGGTTGCCTCACTCATTTGAAGATTTTCGCTCGGTCGTTTCCCCAACAAGAACTTCAGCTCCAGCTAGACATAAAGCCGATATTTTTAATCATTCTTAACTTGACGAATTTTCTGTAAATTATTATCTAGACTTAAGAACAGAATAAACGTAAACTCGAACCTGCCAAAGAATAAAATCAATAACCAGTGATCAGCATATGAATATTTAAGCAATGTCGGTCAATTTCCACAAGTTGGTAAAGTAAATTCCTATTCATCGAATTAGAAATTACAATGAGTTCTAAGCAGGCCTCAGCAGAGGTCTTCAGAAATAACTTCATCGTAGATCTTCTGCTTCCAAACGCCTGTTAATGAAAACAAATGCAGCTACCTAGAGTGTATGAACGAAATGCAAGAGCATCGACTGTTTTGTAAATGAATTATGGACATGAAAAAAACGACGAAATGCTCTGGGATTTCACTGGTAAAGAATGGCTAGAAAGAGGTTGGCCTCGATTGATGTCGGGACAAAGGTTTGTTGGTTTTTTGTTGATGCTTAAATTGTATCAAAGGATTGTTGTTTGAAAATCGAAATCAATCACAGGGTCAAGTTTTTGGAAATTTTTAAGTCATTTGTTGTGTTGTTTTGTTGACGCTTTTTATCCTGCTTTTAACATCGCATAGATTTTAAATTAGTACGTATTGTTTTTCGAGATTAGATTGGTTTGTCTGAGAAATATATATGAAGAGATTTAAAATCTCTATTATGATAGCACTTTCTAATTTGCTGCTAGTAGCTATTTAAACCTTGCTATCATAGAGTCAAAAGTTTTGAATGTATCATATTATAGAAATCAATCGCACAAAAGCCTTGTTATTGAATTTATTGTCAATGAATACTCTGATTTTACACTCCAATAAAAGAAAATTAGATGTGAGATGTAAAACATGGAAGAAAGTGGCAGTAAATGCTGACCAAAGTTATATGGACGCTCTACGCTACATCCATCTTTCTATTCTGGTTATTTTAAGTAAGATTTATTTACAGTCTATCCAACGATCATGCTCCTAAAGATCTATCAGCAATAGAAAGCACTATAAAAATGACAATTGATGTATCTGATCGGGGATGGACAACACTACGCCATTTCAGACCAAGTTGTATACACCAGTCCGCGTTATTTACTTGGTTAAATGCAAGGTCCACTGAAAATGTTAGGCCTCTATTGGATAATACAAAAAACATTGGAGTTTGGGCTAAAGGCCTGCATTGTTTTTGACGGCAAATGCATCAACAATATAACATGCTGATCATTTCTTTGTACCAGTGGCATTTGTGATGGATTCCCTGTCCATTCTCCTAATTCTAAATTAGGGTAATGCAGGGGGGGGGGGATGAGACATAAAAAAGCATATAAAATTTTCTGAAAAAATGTGGCAGGAATTAACATTATTCATAAGTTATGAAAAGCACAATTTACGTACTGACAAAAACATAAGAGAATACAACGTTCCAACGGTAAAGATTCATTTCATCATGGATAGTCTTCAGTGTTATACAGACATGAACTTTGAAATGTAGAAATTAGTCTATCACGTATCAGTTTATAACTATTCACTTTAAGATGTATTTTAGTGATAAGTACGGGCTCGAGAAACCTTCCTAACAATTTCCCTAACAATTTATCGGAGTATGGCTTATTACTTTCTTCTTTAAATTTTTGTTTGCAAGAAAATTTCAAAGGGATTTGTCAGTTATACTTGTCATAAGGACATGTCAACATTTCTACGATCACATCATGCATTAATTAAGTATCAAAAATTTCGGTGGGTGAAAACTGAAATTTTTTCTTACCGAACCTTTCCAACGCTAGAAAAATCTTGTTTAACACCGATTGACTTCCAAAACAACAAGAGTAATTTTCCTTGATACTGTTTTTGAGTATTATTTTACATCGATTACAGGGTTCAAAAAAAGTTCTCAACCTTCCTCGTGTGGAATTTTCCCCATCAAAACCTTCCTCCAATTTTTCAAGCAATCACTTTAGACAGGGTGTAGCTAGTGAATGACTACGTCATAAGGGGTGACAGACGCAATAAATTATTATTCGCAATATGCCCAATCATAATTATAGTGTAGTGGAATTTGATATAAAAACGGTCTAGCCCGGATAAAAATAATATAAAGCTGTATTTGGCACAGATGTTCTATACTAAGTTTGAAATGACCAGAAAAAAAGCCCCATCAATTGGACAAAGTTTTAATGTTGCTAAAACCACATAGTATGTACATCTTTTAAAAGATAATTTCATGCTGAATAACTTTTATTTAACAAACGCACCCTTAGAATATGCAAATTTAGTGGTGATTGGACAGAAAAAAAGTGGGACGATTGAATATTGAAAAGTGCGCGGAAAGAATGGCTGATCTTCAAAGTGGCTGCACAAAACTACAGCTTGATGCTGGGCCAGTAATATTCCCTTTATGCCCTTCTTTACCAGAAAAAGAGATAAATTGAGAATGCCGCATATATGTTTAAACACATCTTCTTGGCATTTCATAAATGTTTGTTAAAATCCTTTATTAGGCTTTTTTAGGACTTTGCTAGCCTGTGCAAGAATTTATAGCTTTTTTTGTAAAGTCTGTAGGCAGGCAATAATTTTACTTTAATGGATTAATTATTTTCTTAGCGACCTTGCATGAAGACTTTGCGAAATTTGCGCCAAAGTCAATCAGGCTGTTTGATCCTATGAATTAGGCAAAGCATTAGTGAATTTTTTCATAAAATGTGACTCGATTCTTTTTGATAAAGATTATCGATTTAAAAGGAAACGCAAACATTCTTAAAGAAGTCTTTTTCTGAAGAGTATGGATTTTAATTTTTTATTTCCTCGTGGAATTTAATTGGATAGGAAGCTTAGATTAACTATTTGGCAAATGTTTTTCAGCTTGATTACCAACACTGAAGCAGGTTTTTCGGTCCTGATACTTAATGATACCAAAATCTCTTATAGCCTGGCTTATCACAACGGGCGTCACAACAACTTCTGCATCCCCCGCAGGAACGTTGTACATAAATTTTTTATTGCTTTTTCTGCCTGCGCAGGATAATTGAAGGGGGCGTACGATAAGGCTGTGACGCCACAGCTTATCAGCCCACCATTGCGTGGAAGGAGTTCCATAAACATATGTTTATCATTGGGATAGGCAATAAACATTATCGTAGAACTATGGACGTGGCGCTTTAGTAATGAACAGCTATCCTAATAAAATGTACGAGGGGGTACGAATTCCAGGGCAGTAAATTTTTCGAGCCTAAGATAAAGTCTCAGATTTTCAAAGTATCCTTTTTTAATACTTGTTGTATAAGGAGGAGTGACCTCCGATCCCTCCCAAAATTCCATTGCAAAAGTGGCTTGCAAAAAGGTAGCCGTGGAAATCTTTCTTTATATTAGAAATCTTCGTGGCTGCTTGTTTGCTTATTCTTAGAAAAGCTGGTACATATTGAGACACAAATGAATACGTTCAACATAAATGCATTAACTTTGCAGGTAAATGCCAACAAAACAAATTAGAACAGAAAACTGTTTACAGATAACCTTAATTCTTTATTCTGAAAACGATTGGAATTATCATGACTTGACAGCAAAAGCAAATTTATTAATTAAAATATCTTTTAACCATCAATAATCAATTATAGACACTTCAAGCAAATTAAAATATTTATTGGAAATCACACAGATACTTTGTTTTTCTATTGATTGATTTTTCAAAACTCATAACTAATCAGCCTTCTTTAATTCAAAATGCTCTTTCGTTGTTCTCCGAGCAAGCCGACAAAAACAGCGATACCGAAGAAAAGAAAAGCCGGCCTAATTTTGCAACTGCCGTCAAGTCAATAAGCAGTTTAAAACTATACCTATACCTTCAGTGCTACTAAAACAGAATGGAGATAATATTCTGTACTGCAATCTTGCCCCTGTCAAATTTATGTATGGGTGACTCAAATCTGTGAAAAACGACTTTAAATGAACAACTCAAGTTCCATATAATTGATTCGTTCCTTTTAAGATGTGTTTCATTTAAGGGGTATTTTGTAAATAAAATATTTTATAATGCTTTGCGAAAAAAAGTAAGTGGACCATTTAGATGTTTAAAATGTTGCAAGAAATATTTTTGGATAATTTACCCACTGAATATTCAGAAAAACATGACCTAGTCCTATTTACGTGTAATTTTTTTCCCTTTGGTTTCATATTTGACAATGATTTTACGGTCTCATTATGGAAAGTAATCCGTTAATCTTTACTTAATGTCTCGAATTCAGATTATGATTCTCTGCAATATGATTAGTCAGAATAACCTCTTCCCATTGTTCAAGCTAATATTGGAGAATTTATGACGATTTAAAATGTGAAGACTTATAAAGGATTTGGCCACAAAAACTTCAACAAAATCAATATTCCCTACGAAAACAGATATTTTTTAACAGAATCGCCAGCACGGCAAAAAATGAGACATATTTATCTCTCGACATAAATCATTGTAACCAGCTTTAATCCAAATTCGACAAAGCAACGTTACAATGATTAAAGCTGGTTACATTTATTTTTGTCGAAACATAAAGATGTTTCTTTTTTTCGCCGTGTTGGCTACACTCATTATTTTTATATAGGACACGCCCCCCCAGTTCTCAGCAGAGCAGATTTTGTATTTTGTCTAAATTCGATGAGAAAATTTTGGGGGAGGGGTAATATTTTGACACCGTACTGTGCAATTTAAGTTTCGAGTTTGATTCGTGTTATTTCCTAACACTGTCTGCATATTTTATAAGGGCTGGTTCCAGTGGCGGCTCGTGGGAGAATTTTTTGGTAGGGGCTGATGATGCAATATCCAAAATTCAAAGCAATAAACACGAAACGTTGAAGAACTACCTTTAGTCAACGAGGCTATCGTCATTTTTAAATGTTGTAAATAAAACAGCAATATTTCTCGTCAAAAGCAACATTTTTTGTATGCTCAGCTTCATGTGTTCCAGTTCCCTGGACCGTTTCTCTGTTCAGAACAAAAAGGGGAGTTCATGGGTGATTTCCATCAAAACATAAAAACCTCGAATATAGCAATGAATAGATTTTGTACTCATTCGAAAATTTCGCACTAAGTAATCAATTGTCATATAATGTGAAGGAAGAATTGTTTAAGTCGAAAGTATGCATTGGAAATACTCAATGCTGTCAGAAGACTTCTGTGGGAAATTGTGATATCCCTTTGAAGCAGAAGGCCTAATCTTTTCATTTTAAGTTGCATTTGGGGATCCGCAAAACAGATTCTGATTCAGAACTAGCCCCGAAGGAATGTAGGTTCGTGCAGGTTTAGCCAATCAGAGGGTAGTTTATTAGAATTGTCGAGTTATAAGAAGCACTTGATTGGTGCATTCTCTTCTAGTCTGGGGCCTAGAGAATGGGCTTATAAGAAAAATCGATGCCACAAAATTAGTAAACACGCCAAAATTATCATATATTTTATAGAAGTAAACCTAAAACCTATTGCCCCACTAGCCCTAATATAATGCAAGAGCCGCCACTGGCTTGTTCAGAAGTCGCATTAATCCTGATATTTATATATTCAACCTTTTTAAAGAATCCATACTGTCGATATCCTAAAGACTTCAAGCAATCTGGAACCCAACCTACATACATATTTGTCAGTCTTCTTTCAAACCATTTCTATTAGAAAGCATATATCATTCTCTGCATTGTTCTATCTATTTTGTCTGCTAACATCATTTTCCACAGCTTTCCTCTAAGTGCCTTACTAATGAGTATAAATTTGACGATATGAGTTTTGCGCAAAAGTGTGACCAGACATGACGAAATCTGCCTAGAAAGTTGTGTATCCTTAGAGAAGCAAAAAGAACAGCAAGGGTACAGAAATGAGCCTTGTGTGATCGCACCACATCACAGCTACAGGACACACAGGGAACAATAGGTCATGCACAGATAATAGTTTTTATGATAAACTGCCAGCTTACAAAACCACTTCCTTAAAAACAAGAATTGCAGTATTGGATCTTTTTCAAACTTGCTGAAATTAGAGAATAGATCTATATTTATTTTAGCTACATTTTATTTGATAATGAATACTACATTTTGTCATCGAAAAAGAGAAACCAAGCATATCATGGAACAGATAAGATTAGACATAGTGGGCTCTACCTAGATATATCAAAAGGGCTACCAGAATATGTTTGAGCAAAACGAAAAAACAACCTGCCCTTTCGTCTTGCCAATTGCCAAACGCATGCTGTTTGCAATTTTTCTTTATACCGAGGTCGACCTTTTATTTTTTTGTGACTTTCCATAATTTTTTCAGTATCAAATTAAAATTGTTCTGAAACGATGCGTTTTCGAAACATACTCTCATTTACAACTCTGTTTTGAAAAACCTCGCTTTTCCTGCGATTTTCTTTGTCTAGATGGATACAATTAGAGCTAAAACAGATAGATTCTATTTTTTGTAGAAAAACTTCTAAAACAAACAGGACAACGATCAGCCAATACAAATGTTAAACAAAGAAGGCTTGCCAGCACAACATTTGCCATTTCTTACGCAAACCTTTAATATGAATCAAATTTATTAAAGTCGGGTCTGAAAAATAGCAGGTGTTGTCGCATTCTCTGGCAAATATTGCGCGCCTGAATTGTTTTGAAAAATTTGATGCTCTAGTTTGACACCTTACGTCAAAACTTGGATGGCTAGACATTATGTTTGTTTGAAGTGTAATCATAAGTTGCTCGAATGATTGTTGAAGAATTTCCAAAAAAGGTTTTGATATCAAATATCGTTAAGGTACCGTAAAAGAAAATATTCCAAGAATAAAGACTAAATTCGTTTAAAAAAGTTAAATACGATTTACGCTCATTGATCAATTATTGAATCAGCCTCAATTTTTTGATTGCAATTGAAACTGTAATCCCCTATCAATTCTTCTCACGTTTTAAACTCCAAAAAATATTCAAACGAAAATAAACAGCGACTTGAAATACGTTTCAAGCTCAATCTCAAAGCCTCGATGCATTGCTATTAGCATTTGAACACAGATGAGTAAAGTCATTTCTCATCTGCATACAAACATCAACAAAAACACTCCAAAACGAACCTAACTTGATACAAAAAATTGACAACGAATATACAGCTAGTATCTGGGGAGCATACTGCTGACTTTGAAGAGATATTGCATACTAAATGTACAGTGATCCAATTGGTTGAAATTCAGCGAGGCTTCCCTCTGTAGAGCGTTCAATAATCTTGTGATAAAACAGAATGGAGGCCATTAAGGTTTTGTCAACAACAAATGGATGCAAAATTCGATACAAAATAGAAGCACAATGACAAGCAGCAATTAGCATAAGTCATCTGGTTTCGCAATGCGAAGTGCGAACCTCCTATTGTAAAAAGATATCAACATTTTCTTCAGATTTTCTTGAAGATAAAAGACTTATTTTTGAATACAGAATGATAATTTTCTTATGACCAGCACTGGTATAACGACTTTCCAAAATATGAGGAATCTGAACTGTTATTAAAGATTGAAATGGCATTAGCATTGCTCGACAAAATACTGCACAATAAAAGGTGAAATTATTTTTAAAAATTAGAGCCAGGTGGCGTTAACTTTGTTATTTTTTGCGATAATCCGAATTCTTTCGCCTGAATTATTCATGCTTATCCTTTCTAGCCGTTAATTTTAAAGTCTCTTATACCGCTTTTATGGAGATTTCCCAAGGCTTAAAGTGTTTTTCAATGTATTCAAATAGTTTATTCAAGCTTGAAAATTCTAATTACAAGTTGTTAGCTATTGCTGTATCACAAAATCTAAATGTAAACATAATCTAGTGGACATTTGACATATACATGCAACACTGCAGGCTGCAGCTTTCTGGACACACAAATAGGACAGTGTTGAACTGAGAAATAGTCAGTGTTGAACTCTGTATGGAAAATAATTTGCATTCCGGTCCCCTGTGACAAAACCAATTGTTTTGTACTAAGTTGTATGATTTATTTCATGTTAGTTGTTACAATAATGGGGAAGCACTAATTCAGACTAACATAAACAGTTTCGAGGATTGCTAAAGACAGTTTATTTATTACAAAAAGAAGACGTGAATTTATTTTAATGGTACCAATACAAGGTCTATTTTAAGGAATTTTTATCATGAAAATATTCACAGTATTTGAAGATTTGAGTGTTGCCTTTTAAAAATATTCATGACCACACCTATCAAACTAGCTGTATGTTAAAATTGTGAATTTTACCGGCACTCATCGATGCCTCGCAAGAAATTTTGAAGGGGAAAAGTAATCTAAGTATAAACATGTTTTTGAAAATAAAGATATCAAAGGAGAAGATGAAGAACGAACCAAGCTAGATAGATTCTAGCTACTGAACAAATTTCAGATAAATTTTATAGATTATGATCATTGATTCTGTTTTGTTTTCGTCTTTAATACTGTAATGCTCTTTTTTTTAAATGCCTATTGGTAGTTGCTGCAATTTTACTTTTTCAATGCGACGTCTCTTTATTCTAGTTTTATCACTGCACAGAATGAGTTTATCACTGCACAATTACGATTTTTTATCACTGCACAAATTGGTTATCGCTGCATGTTAAAATAAACCCTTGTACCAAGTTTTAAACAGATTCTTGAATTCTTTTGAATTTCGGGTTGTTTTGGTTTCACCTGGAAGTGTGTTTCAGACTTTCGATCATTGAAATCCGAGCAATCTGATGCTAAAGTTTACAGTTGCGTGACACTCTGTATCAAAAAGGGATTTTGGACAACTCGTTAGTTTAGGCAAAAGTAGTCCTTCATAAAAACTCCCATATGCTTTGCTATTCGCTTGAGGGAATGTAACTGCTTTGCTGCCGTTCTTTCAAATTTGATCGATATGAGTGTCAAACGTGAAATGTTCGTCAATCTCAACTCCAATTAATGTAACATGCAAACAATCTTTTGGTGGTAGAAAACTTGAAAATGGCTTTGAAAAAAGCAAACATTTGAGTAAACTAAAGCTTTTCGTCTGACACTCTTCAGAGTTTAAAACGTCTGAACATAGATCGAAAACTCCAGGCTAGAAAATATATACACTCAACAACAAAGGATAAAGCACTCAACACAAACCACGACATTTGAGAGCTAGATTGCCAGATTTATCACGGGTTCTTGTCAAGAGAGTCTTAATCAAAGCTCAAAGCCAAATTTCAATCAAAATCGTATTCCCAGTATCGCAGCGTCGATTCGCTCTGGTCGCGCGACTTTGGCGAAAGCGAATCAACAAATCAGACCCTGTTTACACGAGAGAAAATGGAACGGCATCCTAGCTTCTGTTTCTGTGTGTTCTTGTCGAAAATAAATATGAACCATGCGATTATCTGATTCACTGATTTTGGCGCCAAAAACGGCTTTTGCAATGTACGAAGAATGAAGAGGAATGGCACTTCGATATTATGAGTTGGCGATGATGACAAAACTAATGATGATGACGATGACGATTATGATGATAGCTCGGTTAACCTGGCTAAAATCAGCTCGCTATCATATGAAGTTTTCCCAGCCCGGTTTGACGGGCTGAAGAAAGTCACGTGACATTTGCATGGTAACGTTCTTTACGTTGCCCGTCAAGATTTCAAAAATGGCTGACAACAAAGAGAACATATCTGCGGCTATTGTATCTTTATCATCTCTACGAGTGAACGCCGCCCCCGTACGAGCGCCGCCCCCGTACGAGCGCCGCCCCCGAATGAGCGCCGCAGTTATCTTCTTGTATATGCGGCGCTTAATCGAAAAACTGTAAGAATCGTTAGAGTCAAACAAAAAACTGCAAATCTTAAATCAACCTCGCAAATTTATTTTCTTGTATCAAAACACACTTAGTTCAAAGTGAAAATATTTTAAAGCTTTCTTATTTAACTCTCTCTTCAGATTCTTGGCAATGTGTACATCTGTCGTGAAGGCAGAGAACTTTGCTGGAACAACAAGGCCAATTTCTTTTTCTTTTTCCTGTACCTTGTGCGATCTGTTTATTTTCTGTGTTTGCTTCGAGAAAATTCTTCATCAAGCGTGACAACTTCACCGGAACATGACCAACAAGCATTCAGTTGGTCTCCGACAGTGAAGACAACAGTGACATTGAAATTTTATGAACCTTTAAAGGTATTTTTAAATTTGTATGTTTTACTGTTAAATGATTGTTTAAAACTTTTTTGTTTTATTAAAAAATGGCAGGGTTTTTAAAAAGCACCGCCCCGAATAAGCGCCGCTTCAAAAGTACCGGAAATTAAAAGAGCGCCGCGGCGCTCACTCGATTAAATACGGCAATGATCTCGCGGCAGTGCAATTACTTGATTACGAAGGGGAATCTTTTGTACCTAATTGCGACCGGGCAAACTTTTAATTTCGTAAACTTCCAAGTTGCGAATTCAAAGATTTCTTCAACTCGGCAATTCAACTATTTGATTAAGAAATGTAGTCACAAATCGCAAGATTATTAATTGATTATTCGCGTAACTATTGGTCTCGTAACCTCGGAAGTTTAACAAATTTCCATTGTTTCTATGTTATTGCTACACCAAACTACCTTATCCAACATATTCGCCCTTTCTTTATAAAACATGGGGTCTGAAGAATTTCGAGTGAATTTTGGATCAACCCCAGAGAAAATTGAAAAGTCCCTGCAAGCGTTTTGCAAAAATTTTGCAAAGCCTGGAAACCTTCGAATAATTTTCGCCAACTTTGCAAAACTTGCGAAAAACTAAACAGATTTGTAACACTTTCCCGCCCTTGCTTCAGAATCTTCAAATGTCCCAAGTGCCTTTCCAGGTCTCATGCATGAAAGTTAATTCTTGCAGAAACTCGTGAAATCGCATATTGCCGCACTTTCTTTTGTACCCCACATAGCAAATTGCAAATTATACGCCTAATTATGTTGACGACGCTGAACAAGATGAAACAACCATTCTCAATTACGAGAAGTTTCTGATCTATTCTGGCTACCGTTCAACATGCACGTGCAGAACCAATTATAACTGCACAATGTGACGAGCAAATCTAAAGACGATTGGTCGAATCGAAGAGGATGACTATAAAGGGGATCGCACGCTAGCAGCCGAACCCAATTTAATAGCATGATTAAAGACCAAAGTGTTGATTAGCGAACCTTAATTGCCTACTTAATCGGGAAACTCACGATTCTCGATTGTTCGTTTGGGAAAATTGGGAAAATCCTTTGATTTCGGCTTTCTATGCGTGCATTGTTTCGATTGTCTCAGGCCTTTGAATTCGGCCTGTGCGTGTCCATTGTTCGAGTCATGAAAATGCCGATCCATTGTTACACGGTTGGCTACAATTCTACAAATTGATAGATATTGATAGATATGTAAAACCTTTCGTACCAACTTCTGTATTTATACGAGGAATATCTCAGTGTATCAACATCTCCTGAAGATTGAGTTATTCACGAAACAGGCTTGTAGAGATAAAACATGTAGTTTTTTTTTCTCCCACTCTATGCTATATTACACTCTACGTGCAAATGTATTGTGCACTGTCCTACGATATTGAGAGATATATATATACCTTCCTTTCGGTTGATCGAGCACCCCCTCTTCATGTACTCATTCTTCGTACATTATAAAACACTGAATTGTCATCACAGTCCAAGAATGATTATCCTATGTGGAGGTATTTGAAATGCAGCAAACATGTTGCCTTATGATCAACCTGAGCTTGATTTCAGGTGTAACAGTTTAATACCGTTTGTTAAACACACAGATGGTATTTTCATATCTGCTTATACGGCATCGGTTTTCCTCGTTACCGACTAGTTAAAAAATCTTTCTTTTAGACACTTATAAGTTTGTGTTGATGTTTATGTGTACGTACAGACTTGTAATAAGAATTGAATTTTTTGTAACACGCCAGTAAAACTTGCCATACATTTTTTTCTCACTGAGTATGCACGTGGAAAGACAGGTTGCCCATGAAAAATTCAGATATTTTAATAAAATGATACGTTAACCTGGGGATTTATCAAGATTAGTAAACCAAGAAGCAGAATCAACAAACGTTATGTTAAAAACACTTGGAGTGAACCAGAATCTCATTTCAGTCATACTTTCTTTGATACGTAACACGTTGCCGCGTCTTATGGAATAAGCATCTGGTTGATAGATTAAAAAGAACTGTTTTGCGACTAAAAGCCATCCTTTAGTTTGTTGAAGGTACCATTATATCTAGGGAAGATTAGAATTAATCTACATACTTGATTAAACTCTTGTTGACTTCGCACAGTTGATGACATCGCACTGTGGTTTTATGATGGAATGGTCAGTCTTGAGGCAGCCCTCTGAGAAGGAGCAACAGGGCAGATTTTCAAAGGTCAAAATCTTTAGGGGCCCTAAAAAGTGAGATCAAATTCAAAGTCTCTAATAACCTGAACGTACTCCACTCGGTTTCTTGATCAAATTGTTAAATTTTCAGATGAGCGCAACCATAGTATTTTCATGGTTACCTTAATTAGCAGACTATTATAAAAAATTGACACTAAGACCTAATTCATACGTATGCGGACAATTTCGAATCTACAAATTTTTCTTCTCGGATTCAAAAATTTTCGAGAATAAACCAGAATTTCATTCTCACTCTTCTCATGACACCTTTTTCTCTTTCTCTTAATCTTATTTGTCTTTTGGTTCGAAACAGGCTTATTCCTACCAAAGAACACATTATGCGACGTGTAAATAACGATTTTAACTGCGCTTGTGCAAATGTGCGATTTTAACTTTGAAATGCTCTAGTCTTTCGAACAACTCCCCAACAAGTTCACAGGCAGCGAATTCAAATCGAGTCCGGTCGTCCACACTCATTCAGATTCACTGTAATTGTAACAGCTCATGTGTAAACATTTCATTCAGAGCATGTGTCATGATGCGCTGGAGCCCGATTCGAGCGTCCACAAGTCAGCAGATTCATAGCGTATTCAAAAATTTCAACTCGAGAGAGCAAATTCCAAAATTTGCAGATACGATAACGAATTCGTCGACTACGTTGGGACGCAAGCCTCATCTGCAAACAAAGAAAGCTTTTGCGGATTGAGGCCAAGACTACAGTGAAATTGCATTCAGTCTTCGGTCATTAGTCAACTTAAATAGGCTGGGTCGCGTGTAATGCTGCGGGACAATGTTGTTGTGTTGATGCTTGTGGATGGAGTGGATCCACCACAGCAACTGTAGTGAGATTTAGAAGGAAAGGGAATCGCAGCAAATTCCTTTATATCATTGTTAAAAACACGAAAACAAAATACGAAATTCTGTACCGTCCACAGCAGAAATAGACACGATGTCATCTGGTTCTGGCTATAAACGGCACCTAACAAGTACAGTAACCATAATCTTATAAAAGAAACACGTTTTGAACCATGACACCATTTCATTTGGCAGGCGCTTGCATGCGCCAGTTTAGGGCAGGCGAATCGTGGATTTAGGGTCGATTACAGGTCTATTAATGACGGCATTAGATAACAAGATACAAAGGTTAAGGTACGCGAGATGATGCGGGAAGCTGTACATTGCAGCGCATCGAGAAGATTTTTACGTTTAATGAATAATATTTTTCCATCGCCCAAGCCGTCACGATTGATCTCATACTCTGATTTCACAACGTTACATTTATCAGTCCACAAAAAGTAGCCTCGTCGTACTGCAGCGGGAGCATGGGAAGAGAACTTAGTAGCGGGTTGTTTTGCGGAAGGGACAGGACAAAGAAGTCGGTATGGGAAAGCAAAGGCTCACAAAAAGTGGAAACGTTTAAGAACGATTCAGACTAGGCAGCAACGCTTCACGCATAGAGATTTCATAGTCTGTCAATTTTCTGACTCTGTGCCGTTTAAGATTGGCGAACAAAATCCTTTTTACACGCAGGCTGTCGCGCACAAAATTTTTTTACGGCACGTTAACATACCTTTTTAATTATCTTCTGTCCGTGGACGTCGTTACACGAGTTACACGGGGTTTGGTTTCACCTTGGATTCCAGTCACAAATGCAAAGGAAAAGCCCTTTACTTTTTGAAGAGATAACGCGACGCCGGAGAACCTTAATTGTTTTGCGCCAATTTTACTTTTCCGTTCCTGTTAAGCCCGCCGCATGCGGTAGATTTTTCAATGATCATTTTGAGATTGAAAGACGAAACCATTGACACTGATATACAATGCATCTTTAGAAAGGGGCATTTTCCCCCAAATCTGGAAATTAGCCAGAGTAACACCTATTCATAAGGCGGGCACAAAAACAGATGTAAACAATTACCGGCCTATCTCAGTGTTATCAGTTTTGTCTAGAATTCTAGAAAGATTGTACACGACCAACTAATGGAGATTCTAAAGAGACAAAACAGGCTTTGCTTAAAACCAGTTTGCGTTCCAAAAACTGCACTGTACAATGACATGTCAATTGAATGTTATAGACCCCTGGTTCAAGAACTCTGATGAAGGGAAAATAAACTTAAGTATATTTCTTGATCTCAAAAAGGCATTCAATACCGTTGTCCATAAAATCCTATTGTCGAAGTTACGAGAGCATGGTGCTGAGGGCACTTCCCACAGCTGGTTCACTTCTTATCTGACCAATAGGGAGCATTTCTGTTATTTTGACGGATCCACTTCCAGCAAAAGCAGCATTGAGTGCGGTATTCCGCAGGGCTCGTGTTTGGGACCCTTACTCTTCATACTATACATTAATGATTTTGAGAATTGCCTAAAAAGCACGATCCCAAATATGTATGCTGATGATACATGTGTGAATATCGCGTCAGAAAATCTGAATGAACTCCTAACAGATTTGAAAAACGAGCTGGAAAATATACCGAATTGGATGAGGATTAACATACTTAGTTTGGACATCAGCAAAAGTGAATATATGGTTATGGGCCGTAGGCGACAACTAAACAAAGTAGGTAATGATTTGCCAGACCTTGTCCTCGCTAATGAAGTTATCAAAAGGGTTGACAAAACAAAATACTTGGGGATCAACATCGACGAAAGCCTTAATTGGAGAGAGCAGTACAAAACTATTAAAAACAAGCTGAAAGGGGGTTGAGCTCCTTAAGAAAGTTGAACAACATCCTTCCGCAAAGGAAACTTGATCAAGTTTACAAAGCTCTCTTTGAAAGCCATCTTCGCTATGGCAACATTGTTTGGAGTGCTCTCTCCAACACCAAACCATCACAACGGCAACGTTTAGGGAAAAAGGCTAATTGTGAATGCCAAGTAAAAGGACGGATGGACTTGCAAATGGCTCACTGTAAAGTCTTGATCTCCTTTGACCAAGAAGTCATGACATATAGAATCTTGCATGACCTCTGTCCCGAAAATCTTCGCTATAAATTCACTGAAAGATAAATGATTTCAGAGTAAAGAACCAGAAACCGTGGAGACCTACAAATTCCCACAGTTAGGTTAGAGTATACAAAGCGAGGTTTCTATTTCTCTGGTGTCAAAAACTGGAATGATATCCCTAACAACATTCAAGAAAAAGAATCCATCGCTCGTTTTAAAACAGGTTTTAGAGAGTATCTTTCGAACCTTTCACAGGTCCCAAACACGACCCCTTGGTAGAGCAGTAATATGCAAATAGTTTTTCGTTTTAATAGTTCTTTTTTTGGTAAATAAGTTATTTTTTTGCTGAAAGGTATCTCGAGTAAATAAATATTGATTGATTGTGAGCGTTTTAACGGGGCTTAAATTATAAGACGCCAGATTACATCTCACTTTTTTCTGCGTCCCTGTGACACGACGCCAGACTGCTGCGCACTGCGCACTGCGAATAGCAAGAAACGTCAATATTATGACAATTCAATACATAGGCAATCAGTTTTTAAACTCTGGAGCGAAAACAAATTCGGATTGAAATGCGAGTAAGTCACTTTCCCTTGCAGAGCGGGGACACTCTTATTCCGTTTGGGCAACCCTTCGGTTGGCCTAAATGCCGTGTAACTAAAGTCCTGTCCAAAGTTAACCCAATACGGCATCGTGTAACTCACAAGGTTTGATACTCGCGGCGTTTTAAATGAGAATGCTGCAAGCACTTCATAGCAGCAGTGATTAGCTCATTTCTTCAACTTTTCAATTCTATTGTGTCATTTATCGTAAATCTACAAAACACAAAACGATGTGAGAATAATTTATGCTGGCATGATCAACCCATACAGGCAGATCAAAGGGTAACATTTCAAGGTAATAGGGTCTTTTTTTGCTATACCAAACCACCTTTATACTTGTAATACATTGGTGTGGCTGTCTCACCCATTGCATTCTGCTATGTGATTGTTAGCGTTTTATGCGCATGTCTTAGATAAGACAACAGGTTGGGATTTAAAGTTTTTGATTCTAACTTTGGTGTGTTATGTTGTCCAACAGATCTTCGCCATCTAAACGGGCGTACCGTTAGCAGTAGTACTCTCAACAGTGTTGACTATCTTGGAAAGAACTAACTGCACTTGTTAAGAATCTTTTCTATTTTGATTATAAATCAGGTACACATCAAGTACCTGCTCGCTCATCATGCCTCATGCGATACTCTAGGCGAGAACACAATTTTTAGCTTAATCAGTACAATATTACAACGCCACCTAAAGCCAATTTTCAGCACTTTAAGGCTAATACTAATGTTTTGGTAGATGCCACGCCAATTTGAAAAGGCACTTATGAACAGGTGACTAGAGCAAGATGACTGCGACGGAGCCCTTTATGCATGTTTAGACCTTGTTTGGATGTAAAATTTCAAGCTCTACGCAGCTGCTCGGGATTATAAATAGCAATTTTCGCCAACGAAGGACACTTTTGTTGCTGCCAGGAAACGTGAAGGCTGCATATGACATAAGCGCGTAGCTAGTAAGTATCTCGGTTGATTAAACTGGGTTTCTTTCTAAAATTTTAGTTTTAATAACTCTTTCCATGCTGTGCAACATCGCTATAAATTATGCTTGCTTTTCTGCATTTTAATTTGATGAAAACAATCAAAACGTTTATGGAGAAAGTAACCAAAGGCTTCGTTTCTAGCTGCAATAGTCATTCAAAAACTGTGCCAGACTTTATATTATGACTTGGAGGTCTTGAAAGTTTGTGGTTGCTGGCGGATAAAGGGGTTACCAGAAAGTTGTATTGAATGATAGATAACGGAAGGAAGTTTCGCTGGTCTGAAGCCTTTTTGACCAGAGGCTGACCAGCTCAACGGATTCTTCAGTAATTTGCTCGCGTTCTTATTAGCATGCAATTTAAGTATGTTTTCATTGCAACTTGGTGTATCTCTTTGATCAAATTATCAAATCATCTGCGATAACAACATGAACAAATTGATGTTATCTTTTGCAAATAGTTTTAGGCTTACCTTGATTAGAATCCAAATGATAAGATATGTTGACGACATCTTCCTGTTGAAACCAAAAGGTGGCTATTAAACGAGAGAATTGCGAGTAGCTCATTGCTACAGTTACTAACACAATTCTTCGGCATACGAACATTATGATGTTTTTCTTCTAAATCCACAAGAAATTAAACAATGTTGAAATCATTTACTCTTGATGTTAAAGCAAACCGTGGGATCGAAAACCCATTTTCATGGCGAAAGATTAATAGGTAAGCTGAAAATGAGCAAGTTTAGTGTGTAAAAAGATTGTTTAGCATGTAAGAACACTGTTTGTAACGCTCTAATCATTAAACATTAGTTTTTGTGATATATGATAGTCTGTTTTAAGTTTTGAGACTTGACAGGAGGTTGAAGACTAGCGTCTGTACATAAATGCAAAATCTGTCAGATTCATTAAAAATGTTGACCTATAGCATAAGGATATTTTTTATACTTTTATCGACTGAGATAGCGTAAAAGGTAAACAGATCTTGACTGACATTTGATTATTCCTTCATTATTACTATTCCAACAGAAATATTTGCATAGGAGAAGCAAAGCCCTTGAGGCAATCTACTGAAGAAAAGATGAACACATTGACTAAATTAAACTATCAGTTTTTACGGTATCAATGTTTATGCGAAGAAAAAAAGAGCTGCCAAAAATGCTGTTTTGTGTGTTCGATAAACGTGTCCGCTCGCCATACACGAGGCCATACCGATTTACTGCCTAGCGACTGGTAAACAAGCTCTCTCCATTGTAGATACAAGGATATTGCAACTTTTTCACCTTTACCGTCTCTCATTTATTTAATGGCAGTTCAATGTGTCAAAACTGCCAACTTAGAATGTCCAAAATAAGTAACTTAGTGCCTGAGAGTCTTTTTACATGGGGATGGCCATCTCGCTTCAATGGGATTGTTCCTAAGGGTGAGATCGTCCAAACAAGAGACTGTTTCATCCAACTCACGTGGGCTGGCCTCTTAGAACTTGTAAGCAAGATCTTGCTTCTGTTTTGTCACATAAATAATCACAACAAGATCTTAGCGGAAAACGGAATTTGATGTGATGTATCAAATTTGATGCGATTGGGAAATCTATCGAAAGGATTCGATGGATTGGCTCGTTACATTTCATTTGAGCAAATACAATGGTTTCTTTTTAATAAAATTTTCTCCGTTATTCTGAGGTTTATTTTTTTCAGTTATTATCGATTCGGAGAGGTGAACTAGTTTGGCTCCAACTTCTTCCACGTATAGATATTCATCCCATTTAAGTTGGCCAGCACATCTCACCTTATTTACATGGATAATATTCACCCCAGGAATCCTATTTACTATTCTCGTGAAATACACATAAGCTGTCTGAGCCCGCTTTTTTTTATTCAAACTTGGAATAACAAAAGAATGTATACAACGCACGAATCTCACTCAGGCAAGCTGGCCCACTTAGGCTGGCTAGACAGGCCCTAAATTGAGAAGTGGTGCAGAAAATCTGCCTAAAAAGCCTCTTTCTGGACTCCCAAAGCACCAATGATATCAAGGAAAACTTTTTTGCTAACGATAAATATAGCCTATATTACGCCGAACTGAAGGCCTGAAATCTTTTTTGTCTCACTTAAGTGCAAGAAGTCACTGCTTCGATGATAAAATATCTGAAACCAAATCCGGTACCAAGTCAAAGATTTTAGGCTTGAATTATTTAAGATCTAAAGACATGATGAGATTGATGTACGTAGCGGTTTAAATATTATAAGAGTTTTTGTTTGATATATGTAAAAGAAATAGTTTCAGTTGGTCGTTTCTCTGATCAGAGAACAAATGGAACTAGTCACGCGCCAGCTGTTGAGAGTAAGTTGACCAAAGACGACGAAGGGCTGCAGGGAAGGGGGAAAATTGCCAAGAAAAATAGCAAAATAATAAAAATCTGCTGACTTTTGCAACTGCAAGGGGGCAATCAACAATTGCAGCAATCTAGACGGGGTGAACAAAACAACCAATTTTACACTGTGCTTTCTTTTCTGCAATGGGGAACGCCCAAGGCTAGCATTTTTTTACGTAAAGGTATTTTTAACATCATACAGTTACATAACAAAGAATATTTTGCAAAATATTGCCCCTCTCCCAACATTTTCTCGTTTAATTTACAGGAAATGCAAATTCGATCCTCCATACAACTTGCGCCATGCATTTGTGTGCTTGTGCTTGAATCAAGTTCTCTGCCTTCAAAATGTGATCTTGTCAATCATAAATTCTGATACCGGCAAGCAGTTAATTGAAATGAATAAATGCTAGTAGAAATCGGAGAAAATGGGTTTGCTATGCGTTTGGTTTTAAAACAAGGCAGTTGCTGCATATCCCACTTTTGTCAGAATATCTTAGAATACCAATTTCATGCGTTATCTACTCCTTACTAATAGTTTCATAAAGAGGTTTGGCACCCTCGATTAAATTCAGTTCAATTCATTCAATTCAGTTCAATTCAATTTTTTCAAGTTTACCAGAAAAAATAATTCCATTTAGAAGCAATTCAGTTCAATTCTTTAATCTTTTTAAAGCTCCAATTAAATTGAAAAATTTATACGTGAGAACTTTTAATGGAAATTTACAACCTTCTTGCAGAAAAGAAAACTTCTTCGGGGATTATCTTTCGTAGAATATGATGCTTACAAAAAGCTGAATTTACCATGAAACATTGTATTCACCGTGCAGACACAAGCTTTCAATTCCCTTACCACAACCACATTACCCAAAAAGATAATCGTTATTACGTATTTTCCTAATTCCTAACCAAGGAAATTTTGAAGGCATCATAATTGCTACTTGCTTCTCAAATGAGGCGAGTTTAAGGTTGATACTTGCAATCACTTTGAAAATCTTGAAACATCAACCTTAATTTTCAAGGCAAATTCATTCCTGTCTCTCTTTAAGCAATCTTACTTTCCTTGACATGCATTAAAAATTCTTTGATAACTTATGCAGCTATAGCCTCTGCTAAAGGAGTTCATTGGGTTGTCTTCTATGTGCTAAACATTCTTTTTGCGTAATTCAAATTTCATCTAAGCAAAAAAATAATTGCACCGTTGGGGCAGACGCAATAGCATGTTGTCATTTCGTGTGTTCTTAGTCATTAATTCGAAGTGGTTTCCATAATGTTCACATTCACATGCCTAGCCATTAAGACACATGTCTCGCTCAGTCTCGTAGTTGTCCGGTGTCCGATAGTAGGTATGACGTTAGCTGAAGCGCACAAATTCCCAAACACTTTTGGTTTTTAGATGTTGGTATATATAGCTTGATTCGATTATAAGATGATGGCATTTTGACGATTTACAAATGTTTTGTTCTTTGTTTTTAGCTCTTTGGAAAGTGCAATATAGCATACTTTCTGTTTTACCTTCTTTTCTATCTATGGTCCGAACGATCAACATTTTTCCAAAGGGCACGGGGTTTGAAGGGGAGGGGGAAGGTTTGCGGTAGCATTGATAAGATGAAAAGGAAAAATATATATATATATATATATTTATCTGGGTTAATCTGAAGACGACCATGTAACGGTCGAAACATGTTAGCACTGCACTGAAAATGAAAAGAGCGCAAAAAATCAAATTGATGTCTATTTCTTTAAAGAGTATCTGCCTTCTTCTACTTGAGTATCGTGCACTTTATATATATATATATATATATAATTCGATCAAAAAAGGAGATGGGGATCGTTATGATAAAATTACGGAGGAGCATCCGCAGGTCCCTAAATACCCCGCTACCTACGCTACCTAGAGAAAACATCGGTTATAACGTGCTCATATATAGCTTACTTTTCGGTTTTAGTGTATTTTGTCTTTGGCTCTTTTAAAAAAATTTCTTCGGCTCCAACGTATCTCTCTTTGCATCTATGTTTAAAAATATTGTGTCAATTATTCGTCGCTGTATTCAAGTGCCAATAATTCTTGATTTAAGCTATACAAATTTTTCATTGTTTCTTCTAACCTATTTATAATGATATAATTTGTATGAGAGAATTGCCTTGCGGTGCGGCTCTTGGTGAATTTCCCTAAATTGTCCGTTGAGTCTCTAAGACTCGTGCGTACATCTGTTCCTTTATTTCTTAGGTCATGCAAAATTTCCAACAAATTTCATTATCTGTCCAAATGACGATACATGATCTGACTATTCATTGTCATACCTATTTTGCATGTTAGAATTTGACGACATATCGCACCATCATTAAAATGCGAATGATGATGAAGCTAAACTGATTATGTTCCAAAGATTAGATCATCTTCAGCTGATCTAAATTTGCAATCATAGCAAAGATATAATGGGCCTGAGTTTTGGTATCGTTTCAATCACATCATGAAATTTTTATTAGTTTGTGTCTGTAATTTATCTAATTACAAACATCTGTCTAAAAGAGTTTTAGTTGCATGTGTTAGAGTAAGTGATAAGCTGATATACATCTTTCACGCGTCAGAGACTTTTTGGAGAGACTCACAAAACCTAGAGAGGAGCAATGTGCTTTTTCCTAAGTTCTCTTTTTTGATTCCATCTGAGTCCTTAAACTCATATAACTTTCTTCATCAAGCAATCCTGTGAAACTTTGCATTTTAAGAGCAGGTTATCATACAGACGCTGCTAGCTTTATAAGCAACATCATATCGAATAGCTTTTAACGCATAGAATTTCAGGCTTGACATCTTTGCAAGAATTAAACGATTAGAGATAATGCGTTATTTTGCTGGTGATGCCTGAAGAATTTCAAAATATCTCGTTTTATCTTTGAGAAAAGCGTCGCCTAACGAGACGGCCAGGACAGATGGGCAAAACATCTTGCATGGTTACGTCGTTTGGATTTTCAATAGATTATGCATCCGTTTGGTGGGCTACAGATCACAATCGTACCATGGAAAGTTACTTGGAGTAATAGAGGAAAGAATTTATTCCTGTCTTTGTATGGTGTTCAAAATTTTGTTTCAAGGAAATATGTAGGATGGATGTAGTCTGCTTGTCAATTTGTCTCTCGTTTAAAAATATTTCAACCGACTTTCTCATATCCTATAGCCAAGTTCAACCAGTATTACTGTGTCTAAACGATTTTGAATTACTGTTTATTGGTCTGTCATATAGTGCTTCATGACGTGAAGGCAGAAGTGTATACGATTGTGTAGAGTATGACAGTTCTAAGTTGCAACGCTTAATGCGACCATTAGTCAACAGGTTTTAGACCATTTGTATATATTTCCCAACAATCCTTTTCTACATGCCAAAGTGGCTCTTTATAATATGAACCACAATTTGGCGCTTGAAGACAATACGGAATGGCTCTATGAATTTTGTTCAATGGCATGTAGACCGAGTTTGTCCCAAAAAGGCATAATAAGTACACGTCATACAAATATCGATTTATTTTAAAATAGTTGTACCGTTTAATTGATTAATACTAGATTATTTCATATCAAAACCACAAAGATAGATTATGACACAAGTGTATTACTAGTCAAAAGTCAATTTGATGTATAATGCTTGGATTGATTAGATTTTAATGAAATATTAATTGCAATCAGTTATTAGTCACATATTAAATATTTAGTATAGAAAGGTCACAGAAAATGAAAAAACGTAAGGTAGAAAGTTTCTGTCTTTTCAAAAATATTAGGAGTTCTAGTACAAACTTTCAAAACACTTAGAACCTTCCAAACTTCTCGACCTAATTATGGATTCTTTGTAAGCAAAAGTAATGTGCTCTTGAATAGGCACGTATTGAATATTACCGCCTGTAAAGGTCGAGGGCAAAGTACCCCACTCTATAAATAGAACAATGGGACTTTTTCAGCGTCTCAAACTGCCACTTGCTGCAAAGTTCCATTATTGTACCTAGCTACAGCAAGATATCGAGCCAATTCCGTTAGAGGAGTCTTAGGGCAAAGCACCCCAGTATAATAATAGCACATAGAGGCAATTTTCAGTTGGGGTCTATATCCTATCTTTTTAAGCGTATCAAGCTGTTCCTTGTTGCAAAGTTTCGTGCTATTGTACCTACTTACAGAAAAGAGATTGTAATAAAGTCGTCAGGGGCTTGGAACAAATTACCACAGTCTAAAAAAAGCTGAAGCGGGTGATTTTCAGCTGGGGTCCATATCCTATGTTTTTCAGTGTATCAAACTGCCCCTTCTTGCGAAATTTCATGCGGGTATCACAATTTGCACAATTGTTTGACTAACAGCCCTGACTTGCAAAGAACTTGATGCCGCACAAAAAGTGAGTTACATTTGCCTGGTGATTGCATTTACAGTGAAACACAGAAGAGCAATTTGCAGCTTTCCTGTTCTACACATCAAAGCTTAGTTAAATGCCATATAGGTATAAAAGATATAATGACTGTTTCTGTCAGCATAAAAAAGGCTGCAATGTTTTCGTCAACAAGTTCACGAATTGTGGTAATGCAGTAGCTGACACCGCTACAGGTACAACTTGCAAACACGACGAGTGCAGCTTTTTGGTCAGTTGAAGGGTCTGCTGGTCCAGAAATTATTTCTCACCAAAAATATCTTTATTATTCTAACAGAGAGGTTTAGTTTTACCTTCATTATATCTCAGAAGCATTCGTACTTGCAACCATTCTAATTTACACGAATCCTATGCACAGAGAGCAAATACATATCTGTGTCTCTGCTTGAAGATATTTATGTATCTAAGACAAACAACGATGCTCACCGATTATAGAACAAATTTTGCAGAACGGACGCCATGCTACCGCCTTGTTTGACCAACGTATCCATGCAAAGTACGTCAGTAAATATATTTTGCAGATTCACTGTTTCGCACAAAATTGTTATCAAAAAAGTTGCACTAAAAGGGTCAGCTTTGTTTGGTTTATGCTCATCTTAACACCAATTCAATTCAAAAACAGCAAATCAGCTAATCAAACGAATGACTTGAGTTTTCTGTCAATCTACCATTAGCCAATTAAATAAACGCATGTGATATTAGGCTTTTTGATTGGCCAATTTTGATTGACAGATGGCTCAAGCCATTTTAGTATCTGCCGATTGCCTTTCACATCATCAGGGGTTTGGTTGCTTTTCGATAGATACCGTAAATCCTCGAATTAGCCCCCTGGGAGCTTGTTTTTTGGATACTTTTAGATGGGGGCTTATTCGAGGGGGGCTTATACAAGGGGGGGCTTATAAATTATTGTAGACATTAAGAAGACATTATCAAAAGAAGGAATTTCTTTTTGATTATTTAATTAATTACTATCGAAAGTATGAATTTGTTGTGGTAATTCAATAATACGCCATATAGGCAACCTCAGATGGCAAAAATTATCAAATGGAGGGGTCCAATTCGAAAATTTACGGTATTCAAGACAAAATTAGTCAGCTATCTGGATTAATTTGTCCATGAATTGGGGAAGATGATGCCAGTACTCAACTCAATCCAATTTTGAATAATCGTTCTTTTGATATGTCTGTTTTTACATTTACTTTTACCTCTTGCAGCACATTTCAAAAGTCGTATTTATATTTAGAAATATCTCTCAACAATTTGCTTCAAATACGTATTACGCTGTTATGTTCTAAAACAAGAAATGCTTCAAACATTCTCATTAACAGTATGCTGAGAGGAAGGGAGGCATACACATTCAGTTGTTTCCCATTCAGTATTCAGTTATAAACGAAATAGTATAAAGTTACTGGGAAGGTACATGCCCCAAGCTCTCCCCGCTCCTGACGTCTCCGAGCTACATGAGACAACATATGACTACTTTGAAATTTTTGTTTGTTTCTAACTGGCTCCTGAAGAGTGGTTTTCTTGACACTGCAGTGCTTAACGGGCAGTTCCCTTGCCATTTCTCTTGATTAGACCACACTTTATGTTTCTTATACGTGGTGTCACAAAGATTTTAAAGCACGAATGAAAGCCAAGGAAACATTGAAATTACCTAAAGGCACAAAACGGCAAAACAAATTAACCTAACAGGAACATGTGCACTTAAATAGAAGCTTACAAGTAGCTGATAGAAGATAGAAGCTGTTCTCGGCCGGATCGGTCTTGCATTTCATTCTAGATTCGATGAGAGAATGTTTGTGGGTGGGTAATGTTTTGGCAAACTTTTCTTCGTGTTGTGATTCTATGTTTTTGAAACTGCCTTTTACGTAACCAAATGTTAGTCATCCCTATACCCTGTTGTTAAGGTTGACGTAATGGCGTTACCTGTTGGTAAAAGAGCATACTCTTGCAGAAAAGGGCATGGCCTGAATCTTAAATTTTGTCCACCTAGTTATTGCGCCACCATTGCATATGCATGGAGTTAGATCTGCACGTCAAAGAAGGAAAAACATATGTTCATTATGTTTCCACTATGTTGGAAACATGCTGTTTAGAGCTATAATTGACTTTCTAATTTACCTTAGTTTACTCAAACTAAGGGTAGACACTTCGTTCTAGAAAAGATTTTATCTTGCTTGTTATTAGAATCGTGTAATCAAACAGGCAGCTGCAGAAATCGTATTAACAGGCAAACATTGTCAAGCAGTCAGGTACATATCAAGCACTGACAAATGTAAACATGGCCTGAAGATATCATTATAAACAAAATAAACAATCCATAGCAACGAAAGTTTTTATCTACTAAAATTTGCGTATCTTCTTAGACAGGGCGTAGGATGGTTCCTGGAAACCATTTCGTCTATGATTGCCATCAATTCTTTGATTGAATAAAGATAGGACTGGAGACAAATAAAGATAGAGTTTAAGAAAGATAAAGATAGGACTGGGTGTCTTCATTTTACGTTTTTCATACATATCTGAGTTTAAAGACGGCATTCTATTATGTTTGGTTTATTGAGTTCCTTGGATTTTTGTGTCACACACAAACTATGGAAACACCCATATAAAAAAAATAGCTTTTAGCTTCGAGGTTACGAAGATAAAAAGATAAATAAAGTAAATTGCTGCATTATTTTGTTGCTACTGATCACAAAATTTAGCAAATTACACAAAAATTTTCATCCCTGTTCCTCGCACCTGTTTATCTTGAAAGATGACCTAATCAATCCATTTTGCTTTGTTCTAGCAACGTAGGTAGAAAATGCATTTGGATGGGAGGGGAGAGGGGTCAGCAGCCTATCATTCTATTGACAAAAGCATTTATTTTTGGGTTTGACCATGAGCTTGATCAGAATTAAAGCAAAAAAGCAAAAAGTTGATTTTCACAGACAAGGTATATCTTGTAATGTCTTGTTACCATTCTGAAAATATGTTAGTGAAACTGATCTGAGCCAAAACAATTACGGTTTATCTTAATGGTAGGCTTTTGTTGTTGCTTTTGTGTAAGCTGCCTCATTCTTATTACTATCTATTCCCTTCTTGACTTGATTACTTCAACCGTTGCTTTCTGATTCAATGTCCAGGGCAAGCAGCTTTGCAAGCCTCTTTCTTGAGATTCTTTTCTGGATTTTCTCTTTGTCAAAAGGGACGTCCATCGTCCTTTGATAGCAAAACTCTGTAAATTCAAGTAGATTCTTCATATACCCAGCTAACTTTTAATAGGACTGCACGAATGATATTCCAGAGTCTGTCAATGTTATTCATTTCTCTGACTTGAGTGTTAGTTTTCTGACTTTGAAATGTCTTGTTTGTCTTGAAAAATAGACAAAACGAACATTGGGATAGGCAACTGTGCTTGAAAAAATCCCTGCTTGGGGATTCCTTCAAGTCTTCATGCTAGAATTCGGAGATCTGTGAACTAGACAAGACGAAAGAAAGTCTCGCAGTGTCATATTTTGATTAAATCTGTCAAGGCTCTGTAAGGCGATTGCTTTTTGCTAGATGAATGATCGGTGAATTCAGGCGGAAACTGTATAAAGGGATAGGAAAAGATCAACTCAAGTCTTATACAAAATCTCTGGATTGTGTCAGCCGTTTGGTACATGGTGCGATATATATTGTAAATGGGCAGCTGCTCGCTCAGTAGCATATTGAGAAAAGAGGCAACGAAAAGGCTATCGCCCACTAGGAAGGTACACAAAAATTAAAGAGTTTCAAATGACATGTTCACATGCGGCTTATATTGTCAGATGTTCTGTCGAGTTAAAACCGACAATCATGGGTGAAAACTGATGAATATTAATGATAGCCTCTGATATGTTCAAAACAAGACGAAGATCAATATAATTCCATCATTTTTTGTTTTGTATTTTCTCTATACTTTCTTTTTGTGCTAAAGAAAATATAAACACTGAGTTGGGCCTAAAAATTTATGACATAAGGAGCAAGACAAAATTGTGCATCGTTTTGAAAAAAAACCCTAACTTTGTTGAAAAAAGCTGAAATTTCCCCCAGTGGTGCCATTCATTTAGAATTCCGCTTCATAGAAATCAATGAACAAGCAAATCAACATAATTCATTTATTTGCGAATTTCTACTTCCAGTGGTTCTGTAAACCATTCAAAGCCCATTCAGTTTCCCAGTGGGTCGCATCAGTGCACGAAGAAATTGATGCGTGATGCACATAAACTATAAGCGGTGGAGAAGGCGTTTGAAAGTAACCGAGGTTTTAATAACAATAAACACAATAGATATGCAAACAAGTACTTATTTGTAGTTTCCTCTGATAAGAAGCCTCGTTAAATCGCGGTTTCAGAGAACTACAACAAATTGAAGAAGGCCACCATTTTCAGATGCCAGCGAACACGCCGACAAGAATTTATATGTCCACGCAAGCCACCGCTGCTTGGCAATAACTTCGAGGTAATTGTATTCCAGATTTATCATTGCTTAGAAAAATCAGCTTTCGGGAGAAATGCTTAAGTCTTGTAGGATTTGAGCCGCGGTATTTGACAAGCAGTTCTATAAAGAAAGATGGGAATAAATGGATAATTGTTAAATCGGTTTGTTTTAAAGATGCTCTTTGTGATCTGACTGCGCGTAGTTTACAGGAGTTTGCATTATCAATTCTGTTTCCGCCAGCTCATGAAGTCTTATCCACTATAATCGAAAACAGCACATTTTATGTAATTCTATGAATCATTTTTCTGTCTCCTGTAATACATTCATGACATTTCGTGGCCAAAAGAGTTGGTCGTAAAAGATTTAAGTCCAATTATCAGTAGAAGTGATGGTCCGTGGAGAGGCGAATGAAGCAGGGAAGGTATAGGTAAGCATGCACTACTAGTTAGCTATGGTAATTCACAGGCATCTAATTAATTGACACAAAACAAAGAAAACTTGTCAACTACCGGCATTCAGCAATAAATTTTATGATTGGGTGAAGTTAGACCCGAGTTCAATGCCCATCGAATGTGCTACATTTATCAAAACGATTTGTGTTTAGTGATCCTAAATTGAAACGGGCATTTATTTCGGCCATCATCGCACTGCTGTTGCCATTAAAACAGCCGTTAAAATCGTCCTAGATGGAGTTTACAATCTCACGGTCGCAGCCCTCTAATCAACCAATTTGTTTTACAATTAGTGGTGAAGTACCAATTCCTGTCTTTTTCTTCCTTTGGTAGTTATCCTGTTCATTCAATTCCAGTCCCAGAACAAATGTAATCTAAGGTTTGTTTTGACGCAAACCACGCAAACCCCATACCTACTTTTCTCCTCCAATCGTTTTCATGCTTTACCATACAGCAACATTTTTCGTTTGAAGGTATAGCTAAAAAGCAAATGTGAGGTGGGAAATCTTCCAAACTGCTGAGGTGGGTTCCATCTGCACAGTTTCGGACACAAGCATATGTTCCGAAACCACCCCCCCCCCCCCCCTCACCGTTTCTTTTTAACGAATCCTATTCTTTGAGGCATCATAACCCTCTAATGACATAATTTTTTGATATGCTAATATTCACGAAGCTCAATGACACTACCAACTACGTATACTGCATTGCGTTTTCTGCTTTGTGCATTTTTTACATTTGGCATTTACATATAAAAATAAACGTTTGGAACATAGGAAATTAAAAAACATTGAAGAAAGTAACTACGTTTCAAGGTGAATAGCTCTCTGTTATGAGAATAGTGTCAAAGGTAGATATATTCTAGATTTACAATTTTGAAGCTTTTTCAGTATAGAAATTAGCGAGGTTCTTTTGCATGAATGGCAACGTTTTTCATATCAAAATTTCATAATAAGAGAGACCCTTTAAGTGTATGCAATCTTTTTTCAGGTGCTGGCAATTTTATACTGATCTTTTTACTGTTGTTTCTATGCAATTCCAGCTCGTGAAACCAGTGGCGGAAATTCCTTTTACAGGAGGGGGAAGGCAAAACCCAACAAACAAATTTGTCGACAAATAACAACATTTACTGAAAAAACTGCATTAAACTGTGTTTTAACCGACAGTTTAGCAAAAGCTGGGGGCACTTTGCATAGAACTGATGGTTGCTGGTAGCCTTAAATGAATAGAATGATGGCCCTCATTACCACTGTTTGTTTCGATTTTTGCGGATGTGGCCACTCTAGCTACATACTATTAAATAATTTACATGCTTAGTGAAAAGCAGAAATACTTAATTTAAATTTGCAATCGTATGAAAACAGGTTCCAGTGTAAAAACAGAAGGAAACGTTGTATGATAGCCTTATGATACAGGCTACATTGCTACTCTCTTCAAATAGAAGGGAAAATCTGTTTGGGGATGTTCTAGGTATTCACCTGTGCTACTGTTTGTCAAAAAGTAGAGCCACAAAATATTATGTTTGTTTATGCCTGAGACATGTATAACAAATTGTGAGTTAGTATAACAAGGAGATTAAAAGTTTCATTGCTAATCGGATGAATCTTTTTTGCTGCAAGGAAAACTGTGAGCTTCTTTTATTAGCTTTTATCACATATTTGTTCAGCTTTCTTATGTTTCACTGGAAATGTTAATGGGAAAAATTTGCCTTTGTTTGCCTACTCGAGACTGTTTGCTTTGCTTTCTAAAAGATACATTTGAAGTCAACTAAAATTAGAAGGATAAACTTAAAAGAGGATTTTGAATGGGTTTGCTCAACAAAACCAGTAGTTTGTTAGTTTTAAAGATATCTAACTTTTATAACATGCAACAAAAATATCATGTTACCCATGAAGACCCACGATTTCTTTTGCAAGAAAACAAACATCACAGTTGCTGACGACAATTTCTTTTAGACTGCACCTGGCTTTAGCTGCTAAGAAATTATTGAAATAACTTGTTGAATATTCTTGAATGCAACCAAATATTGTATTAATGTAGAAAATGGCTTTCCACGCTTCTTGTCTTGCTTAGAGGTGGTTTAGGATGAAGAAAGTAATTTTTAATGGGATCATTTTGCGATCTTGGCTTATTATTATTGCTTTGTTTGCGGTACGAAACCAATTTAGATATTGAATAAACGCAAGTTCTTTTATAGTCAAAAGGCGTGTTATTCATATTAAAAAAGAATCGTGTGTTTTGGGGTTTCGTAAATCTTACTTGAAGATTGTTAATATTTCTAGTCAGGTGCGCCAACCCTGGAGGGGCTGCAGGGGCAGCTGCCCCTACTGTCCTCTTTCAGGAGGGCCAGTGGGGGCAAGCAGTGCCCTTCTATTAAAGAATTGTAGAACCCTTTGAATAATTGCTAAATAGTTTAGTCCCTCTCATTATGTGTGTTAATTTCCATTAGAAATATAAAAAAAATAGAAAAATCCCTCTTTTTTGCAATCGATTTTTCATAACAAAATATTATTTTAAGAAGAAGATAATAAACTGAAAAAGCCAACGGCATAAAATACTGACTTTTGTGCACATAATCAAGGTATTCATTTTCAATTTCATGTAATTATTATTTTCCCTTTTACACTCTCTATGATTCTGCAACCATGCAATATTGAAACTGAGCGGAGTTTTACGACCAGCCCAGTTATAAATGCCATGGTTTTCGCACAACCAAGATTTCCGAATAATGACAAGACCCACTTGCATGGAGAATTTCGTCAACATTATGCATATGTTTAGAGCCTTTAGTTACAAATTACCCAGCTCTATGGGTAGAACAGATCCATGTTAATGTCTTCAAAGGAAACAACTTTATTTGCTTTACCTTTTGAACGTTCATTTTCTTATTACTTTGTTTCTGTTTAGCCTACAAAGCAGGCTATTCTGACGTCACACTCGTGTAAATGGCTTTTTTATGAGCAATGGTTTAGTGTCTAGCTCAGCTTTAAGTATACGGTTGAAAAACTGGACGACATTTTGGCTATAAAACATGACATTTTTGCTAAAAAGCATGACGTTCTGGCTATAATGATTACTATGACGTGTCTTAAATCTCTTTTTCAAGAAGTCACTAATCTCACTATTTTGATAATTTGATATTTAACTCTATTTCATCTTCTTTGTTTTGCCAATTGAATCAACTTTCTTCTTTCAATGATTAGAACGGAAAAACTTTTAATCCACAACATCTCGTTATATTTTGAGAGCCATTAATAGAATTTAAAGTTAAGTCATTAACAAACAAATGCATATGTAAAGTGCGGTAGAATCATAGCCTGAGTTCCAGACCCCTAACTACAGTACATAATCAGAGCCGTTGGAAACGGGGTAGGTTGCATAGGATGGCTGCAAATGATTGTTTATTATTTCCTTTATAACAGCGTACTGAGCAGGAAGCACCCCTCTCCCCCAGATAATAAATTTCCTTCCGACTGTATTGTGTACAGAATCTGCTTCTAAAGACTTTCTTATTGTGGTAATATGCATACCCATGTAGACCAGGGGCAGTTGTCCTTTCAGATGGATATTTCAGCATGTTCTTTTGTAAGATTCTACTTTGTGGGATTGCTTATCAGTGGCAGAGGGAATAGGGGGACTAGGGAATGGGGGACTAGCCCCCCATTTTTTCAGGAAGTTGACCCTTGAGATTCTTGCAAACCTGATGAGAAAACTTTAGGGGGGGGGGTTAGTACGTTATCTAGATCGTCATATTTAAATGACATTTCTTGGGAGACAAGAGGTGTTTCAAACAGGGAAAAAAGCGACGAGGTCCAAAGGGCGTGGTTCCTGCCACACCTTTTGTCCCCCGACTTATCCCAGACTGGAGCTGCCACTGATTGCTTTAACTCTGTTGCAAGCTATTTTAAATGGATAAGACGCGAATGACCTTTTTCTTTCATTAACGCCCTTGCTGTCCTTAAAAAAAGATTGTTATGTGTCTTAAAGTCCCATCTCTTTCGATTGGGCCAAATAAGCCTAATTTCTTGTTTGGAAGACCTCGTGTTACCCAAAGATTTCTTTTTTGTAGCTTAATTTGCCGAATATTATCAACAAAATTTCTTCTATTTATTTTCAATTATGATACCTGCAATATTTGCTTCACATTCTAATGGGAAAATCAGTTTCAGCAGCAAAGCAAAGCCTTTTTATAAGAATACTGATTAAAATAAAGCGAAATCTTTGGCTTCCACGGTTTTTTCACTGCTTCAATATCTTTGTTCAAACATTACACGAATTAGGTGGTTGAATTTGGGAAAAGCTGGTTGTTCTGTCAGCTTTTTTTTCAAAAACATAATGCATTAGGCCCTCTGTCCCAAGTTTCTATTCAATAATAGCAAGCAACAAGTATTTTTGCTGGAAAGTCTGTGACTGCAAATGATAAGCTGGACTTTTTCAGTCGAGGGGCAAATCACTTCAAGAAAATCTCGTACACCTTTTGTGAAAATCCTATTGTTTTAACTGAAAATCCCCAGAAATTCTTTTGTTTTAGAGAAAATCTCGTACGCTATTTGCAAGAGTGAATTGCCCCTCGTTTTCAGTTACTTGAGAATGAATATGTGTCAAATTGGGACAAAATAGGTTAAAATTAGCAAACAGAAATAAATGTATTACCCTCCCCCCCTTACAAGCCATTTTCAAATCAATACATCACTATTTTTGCAATAACCTTTGCTTTTCAAGGAATAATTTGGAAAGTTGACTTAACTAGGGTAAAAAGATATAACATGGTTAGTTAAGACTCCTAAAAACGTTATAAATGCCTTTTGATTACTTTGTGTGCAATCAAACTCAATTCGCTTCCATAGTTCATATGTACCTACAGAAGAAACAGAGGGTAAATGCATTTTGTGTCAAAAAACCCTTGAATGAGTTGTTTCTAGGAACAAAGTTTCAACATTCCTGACGTCAGAGCGAATTCAACATTGGTTAAGCAAAATATTTGGTATTATTGGTTAAGCAATATATTTGACTTGACTGTTTGAAGCCAACTGAAGAATTTGCCACAATATTCTGTTGTCAGTTATTATCGTGGACTTAAAAATATATTATGTGCAAGAGTATCCATTTGTTGAAGGCCACAAAGAATTTGATAAAAGCGTCATGTGTCATTTTGAGTGCCTGATTATTTTAAACCTTATCGAAGATATTTCTTTTTTTCAAGTTACATTAGTTTAATGATATCTTGCACGCCTTTTTATAAAAACAGCCCTCAAAACTAACAAAAAACTGAGATTTGCCCAAAAAATAAGAATAACATAAGAAACAAGGCAGGTTGAAATTCAACAAAACTCAAGAAATAACTTACCAGCAAAAATTGGAAAATGAAAAAACAGCAACAGAAAAACAGAAAGCGATAAGCAAAATAGCATTAATTACTTTATCAAGCACGTGTCATGTCCGGGCACTACCATGCACAGGAAATTCCATTGCAAGAATAAGAAACATGCGAGGCTAACAATATTCGAGAAATTAAGATACGCCATGCTGAAACTGGAGGCAAGTGTCCTTTTAAAAAAAACTTGTTTCAAATTGAAAATTTGGATGACTTGGATTGCAGTTAAGGTAGCAAAAATCCAAATCATATCACGCGATCCGCACATTTTAAAAGCTCTATGATATACTGAGTATTCTGGGACTGAACGGCCTAAATTATACAGCGCCGAAAGAACGAGAATCGGACGGTGTGGCTAGAGACCTTTCCTTGTATTTTGTCTTGTGTATCAATTGAATGAAAATTCTTTAGAATTTCTGTAATTTGTATTTTTTCTACTCCAAGAACAGCTTGCAAGTTTCATTAGGTCAGGAGCCACCCCGGAGCGGTGACATCTTTAGCTCCAATGTTTAGAAAACGTTGCTTTACCATCCATAGGGCAATTGTTTTGTTTGAACTTGCCTGAAACATTATAAACAAGTTCCTTTTTCAAATTTTTCTTTCCGCTTTGCAATACCCCCTTCGTGACTCTCCTTTCAAAGATTTTATTGAAGATTCCTCTTCTTTCCCTGCCCCCTTCTTTTTCTTCAGTGTCTTGGTTTCCCTGTTTTTTTTATCCTTGCCGATCATTGCATCAAATAGGCCTAAGAGACAGGGGCTTTGAGGGGCTGCAGACTCCTAGTCAGGCGGAATTTATTGCATTCAAAGCTCTATTCGAGCAACTGTATCTCAATGAAGCAGTAATATTCGAGCAAGATCCACACTAAGCCCCCTTTACGTTCACCATCCGCTACGCTCATGGACCTCACTACTCTGTCTATCACCGACCCACTCTTGTCACTTGGGCTCACTGAGGCTCTGAATTGTATTGTTGAAATTACCTCTGGTTTTCTATATATTAGGAATGCTATTTGTGAAGTCAATTTCTGAAGAAAGGCTTCATAGAGCATTATTTAAAGCAAATCAGGAACGGGGTCAAAAAATTATAAGATGTTGCTCTGGAGGGAGAGCACAGAGTCTTAGATGAGTGAGCCCCTTGTTGATGCCAGAAGGTTTCTACTTCTATAGAAAACTTTTTCTAAGAGCCCCGCTACCCCAAGCTTTAATTCCCTTTCACTACTCAAAAAACAATATTAATCAAGAAGAAATAATGAAAATGTGAGATTTTTTGGCTAAGTTAGCTTGAACACTTTTGCAACGCAGGGGCTCTATCACCATAAATGACGGCTGAAATGCTTTTATTTTTGTAATATTTCTTTTATTGAAAAGGTATCTAGGCCAAGATAACCTCTAACTTAGTAAAACAACAACAAAATAACATTAATAATAATTATAATTATAAATTATAATACTGTCGGAGATTGTTTGAGGGTCAGAGCCAGTGGCCGTCGCATCCAACCACTCGACATGTTGACCCCACGTGATATCCTGTGCCCTAATGCCTACGCTGTGACCACACGACCCTACTTCCTGATGCAATATGCAGGGACGCATTGAAACCAATCCCCAGAAACTTTGACAAACGCGACTTTCTTTTATTTGTAGTATATTGTACACAACTGTTGATATTTACACTTCCACGCTAGGAGCAAAGAGAACGATCGTTGGTCCATGGACTAAATTTGCTGTAGGAATTCACTCGATGTTGTCGGGTCTAAAGATGAATGGTCAAGGTTCTGCTGTATTTCTGCTCTTGCTGTGGGTCTCTGCGTCGCAGATAGCACTGCTAAAAGCAGTTTGTGCAGACAAATTTCGCATTTGTGTAACAACAAAATCTTCAAGAGTATATCAAAATCAAAAGTCATACGAGAGCCCGGAATTTCCAGATCTGCAACTTTTGTTCAACAACGATTTTAAAGCTGACAATGTATCGTATGAGGACATCAGGCAGCTGTGAGTACAAATTTAGTTTTGTTAAACATTTGGGTTTTATAAAGCATTCAAGAAGTTTCTATTATATTGTACAGTATAAAATGTCATGTTGCAATCATGTTATCAGTGTGTGACATTTGACACAAAACATATGTCTATCAGTGTCTGTTTCGACCTTTGTCACTATTTCTTACAACGACAAGGGAAAGAAAACAATTCAATTAGGTGACTACAAGATCTTGAGGCATGGCCACACTTCTGGACCACAAAATTTCTATCCTGTGTTTGAACCATAACATATCCTATACCAAAGCTAAGATAGATCGCGATAAAAGATTCCATTGCAAAAACGAGAAGTTTTCGGTAGATAAAGGATGGCTCGCCTAGTTATCCGCAAATGGGACCCAACACTCCATTTTCTACTGAAAATAGCAAGAAAACGTTCATCTGTGAAAAATTCTGCTTTAGACCTGTCAAACAGTAATTATCAGAAACTGGAGATTTCAGATTTTTGCAGGGAGATTTGGCCAAAAACAGGGAGATCCCCGGAATTTTGTTGAATCGAGTTAAAATAATGAAACTATTGTTAGGTTAAATTTATCAACAACATACCTGTAAAAAGTTATGCTGGGCAAACATTTAATGACAAAAAATATGATAGGAAACTTCAACATAATGGTTTTCTTCGAGTTTTTTATTAATTCCTAAGCACAAAAAATGTTTTCATGAAGAACGCCATTGCAATAATTTTGCTCAAGAATACCTCTGCTGAAAGATATGGAAGGAAGAAACAGGGAGGAAATCTCATGAAATCTGGAGGCTGGGAAAAGCAAGCAAAGCCTAGGGCTATGCCGGGAGAGTTGACTAGTCTGCTGCATGCTTCTAACGTTTTGTAAGTCCCAGAAGCCCAGACAGGCAAAAATTATGAACAGTTTATGGCCAACTCAAAGCTAGAGGCAAGGACCCA
The DNA here is from genome assembly GCF_013076305.1 of Rhopilema esculentum. Next base: position 5,058,937 of record NW_027019302.1, on the reverse strand, counting down.
GTGGGGGGGGGGGTACTCCAATGAAAGCCTGAAAGAGGTTCCGGTCGGTTTGAGGATCTCACCAAATGGCTAAAAATAGCCAAATTTAGACAGTTACGCTGCAAATTGTGGGTATTGTAAGTAGTTGCTACCTCTTAGGGGTACTTCAAATTGACTGCTGATTTGGGACTCAATTTCGATATTTTTACGAGTTAGAGGACCTGTGTGGTGGATCATTTACTAACACATAAACTGTTGGGTGGATCATTTTTATGAAAAAGTTAACAAGCTGTTCTATTTTGTGTAATTTGCAACGCTCTCCAAAGGACAACAACTTTCTCGGTTGAAAGTCAACGTGGTTGTGAACTTTACAAAAATCTCCTGTGCCGTTGGGTCTATTTAGCTGTTAAAACAAATACAACACCAGCAAAGAGGCTCAAGCGTCTCCAAATATCAGCCATTGACCTCTTTGACTCATCCTTGAAACTGGTTTGAGACTGGTTTTCGAAACTTCTCCGATTACGGAAAAAGAGAGCAATACAGCTGAAATGTTTATCAACAGCGGGGGGACTTTAGAGGGGACCCCTTGAAACGCCCTTGAATTAAGATTAACGTGAAAATGGCCGATCTCCTTGTTTTGATTAATTGAAATTTTGCAATTGAGTTAGATTTTGTAGCCTGATAAAATTGTTACTTGTGGCATATCTGGCATATACCATACTCAAGCATTCCACTCTTAACTTTCTACTTGATATAAGCATGGTTATCAAATCTTGCGATGAACTAAACTTTCCTTGCACAACAAGCCCGCCCGCTGCGTTTTCTGCTGTCAAGAGTTTTTTTTAGAATTTGCAATTTCAGTTTTGTCATTTTCTGTGGAATTAGTGGTAAGCAGAAAGCCGTTGGGTCGGATGTGTTTCCATAAATGTAATGCGTCACTTCATCATAATCAAAAGATCAGTCGTCCAAATTCTGATATTCGATGCGTAAACTTAGTGTGCATTTCTATGGTGGCCGAAAAGGGCCAACCTAAAATCTATTTCAAAGTCGCAAAAAATGATTTTAAATCGCAAGGTATATTTCACAATGATCTTAAATCGTAGTACATGTTCCTTAAATATTTCACAATCTCAACATATATTTTGAAATTGCAACTTTGAAATCAAAATCCCGAAGAATACTTCAAAATCTCAATATATATTTTGAAATCGTAATCCAGATTCAAAAATCCTGAGTGTTCTTTTACTTCAACTGTTCGGACACATCAACTGTCATTTGCATCATGTTTTGCTTCAATTGCGGCCATAATACAACAGATGAAACTCATTTTTGTACAGTATGTGGGACAGTTTGCCCTTTGCCTTGTCCATGGCCACCTGCCCTAGGCCTGGTCGGCCTGTCTGCATTTGCAGGATCATCGTTCCTTCTTTTTCTTTCGAAATGGGATACCCTTTCTTCAGTTTTTCAGCAATGAATGACGCAAGCGAAACTGTAGCTGACCTATTAGATGACTCTTTAACTTCCTCGATCATCTCACCGCAAAGCATACAAAATCGGTCCCCATCTCTTACTTTTGAACCACAAGCTGGACAGAATGCACGCGCCATTTTGTGCTGGATTTTGGAATTTATTTCGTGATTTGAAAGTTTTGGGTCTTCGAAAAATATGGCACTGTACTGAGTATATTTCAAGATTTTCAAAAAAATTCTGTGGAGTTGCAAAGTATACCTTGAGATTTGAAAATCGTTATTGGGATTTTGAAATAGATTTTGGGTTGGCCCTTATCGGCCACCATACGTTACAGATCTCTGACGTCTTTCCCTTTAAGTTTCATAAACCCAGCTGCGTACAAATTTACTTTTCAAACATAAAGAAACCTAGACTCTGGAAGTGACTGGATGAAATAGGTGCAGCTCAGGATGTGGCACTTTATGGCCACACCCATAATTTAGTTACATTATAATTACCTTTCTTGTGGGATTGAGTTAACAATCAATTGGTAATGCGATTGGGATCTTGTGGGATTGAGGCTCTCTACCTCCTTTACTTAGTAAGTCTTAGGCCCTTGTTGCAAATTTGTTGGGACTCAAACAACGAGATTTTCCGAAACTCGTGCACCAATTTACGCTTGTGCTGGAAAAAGCACATATTTGCTATTGCATTGTTGGAGCACCAATATTTGTAAAAAGGCAACAAAATATTGATATCAGCTCCCTAAAGATTTTATTTTATCCATTTCGCATGCTGCCCTCCACCCTCCCCTCTCCCCCCTCCCCCCTCCTTTCATGCCTTCAAGAACAATTCCTCCGGTGAAGGTTTTTCAATTCAGGTTAAATCCTTTTTTGTTTATATATCATCAGTCAGTAATAGGAAAATGCTCTTTTGCAGGGAATTTAATGCTGCAAATATTGATACTATTGACCCCGATGAACTTGGCAAAATGGTAAACTTACATGAGCTGTAAGTATTCAGCTGCAATTGCAATTCCTTTTAAATTGAACCGTACCATCTAACCACCACAAATCTTGTATTATCAAAATCGAGCCTTTTTCTCATTTCTTTCTCATTTCAATTTCGGTTTGCAAGTCCTATTGGTAAAGTTTAATGTCAGTAAAACAGTAGCATATTTGTTTAAAACTCAGACTTCACTATTACATAAAATTGAAAAGCTGAAGCATACCCCGTTCTTTTCAAATCAAATCCCTGCTTCAAAACTTCCTTGTCACTTTTTCAAAAACCAACAAACCTCCTTAAGAGACTAAGAACCTAGCAACCCTCTGTTAAAATGGCTTTGAAAAAAGCAAACATTTGAGTGAACTAAAACTTTTGACACTCTTTAGAGTTTACAACGTCAGAACATAGATCGAAAACTCTACGTTAGGAAATATATATACCCAGTTGTGGATAGAAATAGGCCAATCAGAAACGCGAGCACACGACTGTTGAGGTTGACCAATCAGTGCCGCTTGCCTATTGAGAGTGTTACCAATCGAGTCCTAAGGATTTACTCAAATGTTTCCCTTTTCCAAAACCATTTTCAAGTTTTGTACCACCAAAAGATTGTACCACCAGAGGCTCAGGATCAGGGTCATAAATTTATTGTATATTAACGTAGCATCGCCTTCTTTTAATAAAGATTTAAAATGGTTTTGCATCACAGTTTTGAGACTTTTGCTTTAGATGATCCACTCTTCGAATTCACAGAGTATAGAAGATTGCGTTACAAAAACACTAACACTTATCTTACAACACTTGTCGTAACTTGGCCTCTTCTTGGCCACTTTTGGCCTCTTCTTGGCCACTTTTGGCCTCTTTGTCCTCTATCTGGCCTCCCTTTGGCCACTTATTTGCCTGCCTAACTCTGCAAAGCTTTGCAATAAACGGCTGCCTTAGCTATATCTAACAATTTCATATGACGTGATTACAGCGATAATTAATGTACTGTAAATTAAAATCAAAATTTATTTGTTCTGAAATGCTTTGAAACAGAAATTGAATATGATGTCTTTTTCCAGGTACATAAAAGATTGTAAAAAAATCAAAAAGATACCTCCAAATGCATTCAGAAAAAACAAACAACTTTATATAATGTAAGTGCCATGTTGAAACCATTTCTTAATCAGATACACAACCTTTCAGTGACGTGATTATGAAAGGTTTAGATGACTCCATTCTGGGGTGCCATTTATGTAAACCTTCACGACAGAATTCGCTATTTATGCAACGTTGCAGATGACTTTGCTATTTCACAGTCTACAGAAACTGTTGGTTAATTTAGCAGCGCTTTTTGTTGACTATGGTCTTTTCTATCGGTGCATGGCTGTAGTCAAAAGCCTTGGCGATAATCTGTAGACTGGGTCAGGGGCAAATGGTCTTTCTGATCTTCTATACATGCACCCCGAGTAAAGATTCCAGATAGGCAAAGTTAGCTTTTGCATATACTAGGCCCTTCGGAGGCAAAATTCTGACGTTTGAGATTTGTAAAATGTTCATATATCAAAATCTATTACACGAAACGATGTTATGGTCAATGGTAAGATTTTAAGATCGGTTTCTTAGAAGGAAGTAGTACAGTTTTTTTTATAGAAATCGTTGAAGTTACTTTCTGGTTTCAACATTATAAATTTTCAACTGAAATGCAATATATGTGTAGTAGACTAGACCTTAATGTCTTACCTGCCAATCTTTGGTAGCGCCATTGCTGCCTTGTTCTACCAGCATGTTCTACCAGCATACTGCTTTTTGTTACAGAAGCATCATAAACTGCAATATAGAAGAAATATCAAAGAGTGCTTTTGATGGAGCGTTTGAAAATGGTCTTTTAAATGGAGCGCTGTAAGTACTTGCTAGACATAAAAATACAACGATTGGAAGCTACTTTATTTTCATCATATTAAATCATGTATTTATCATTGTTTATTCGACAACAGAGGAACTTCGCCGAACATTTAAATTATTGAAACCTATTAGAAAAGTGGCTCGAATCTAATTGCCTTGTGTGACTGCTAAAATCTAATTACCAAAGATAAAACACAGCGCTCTATCCACAGGTATTCCCTGCAATGTTTGCTTTTACTGCCTTTCAATTCACATCTTCTCTGCTTGTTACTTCATTATAAAATTTTTTCCCTTTCTGACAACATTCAAGTCATCTGACAACAGGCGACAAGTCTGACCATTCGAAATTTTCTTTCCTACTTGTTCTTCTCTCTTTCAAATTTTTCTGTCCAGTCCAACATTTGATAACCCGAGTACGATTACGGAAAATTGACTGTATGTTTAATTGTCTAAAATTCCACAAATCGTTTAGACTTGAAGTGAGGAAAAATATCTAGCGCCTAACATTAGAAATGATCATTTCCATTCTATACTTAAGAGAAGGTTCCAGGGCAATTTCGAAAAGGTTTAGGGTGATTAGTAACATTGTTCCTGCATTTTTTTGTTTTCTCAGGGGCTCAGTTTCATGTAGATGGCTCCTTATTAAACAGAATCAGTGTGCCATCATCACACATTGCTTTCTTTTTAGATATTTGCAAAACAACAAGTTGAAATCGTTTCCAAGATTTTCAACTCACGTTCCAGGACTGAAATCATTGTAAGTGAAGGATCATAATGTTCAAATGTTTTGGTGCAGGACCGATGTGGCTTTGGGGTATAATATATTTAGTTAAGTGACCACTGTTCCAAAATATCCTGCTTACAAAATATCCTTTGATATAAATATTCAATACAGTATTCTAAAAGTATCTAGTGGGTGTGGTCTGCAAAGTAATTTCTGAATAATTTGCTCGTAGACACCCATTCGATTCAGCCCCATAATTTGAACTTGAAAGTGCTTACGGTTTAGTTTTTGTTGATAATATAATGTTGATAAATAGAAATGTTCAACGAACTTTTTGAAACCTCTAGCTAATTCTAAAAAGTGTTTAAAATGGTCTCAATCTTTGTAGACACTTAGACGGGAATTACATTACGGAGTTGAGCAGAGGCACCCTGAAAAACCTATCTCAGCTATACATTCTGTAAGTAATAATATTTTCTTTGCTTCCTATGGTGACATGGATTTATTTTATGATTTATTTCAGAGTACATGGCCCCCTAAGACAAAATGCATCTATTTCAGAGAACATGGGCCCCTAAGAAATTATGTATCCAATTAAAGGATTGAATTTCAGTAATGTTTTGATAGAATTAGAATGTTTTGATAGAAGATATTTCGGCTCGTTTAAGTTCATCAGTTCTATATTTAAGATCATCAAAAAGGTAATATTTATAGTATCAACTGAAGGTTTGGGTGTTAATTATGATATTACTACCTTTAGGAAAACTTTTGTTACGTTTTATTGATTCCATTCTTGAGCAGGAATTCACTACCTTATGAGCCCCCTAGATTTCGAGGCCCTAGGCAATTTGCCCCTCCTAACCCCCCTCCAAAAAGCCCTCAAGCATAATATTTTTTTCTTCTGAAATTTCTCCTTTCAAAATATAACAGTTTTGTTTTGTTTTAGGTCTATGAAAAGCACTTCTCTTCAGTACATCGGTGATAAAACGTTTAGCGGAGAAAATAAACTCGCATTGTTGTATGTATTCTTTACCAAAGTTTTAACGATAAGATAAGCTCGTTGATTTATTTTTTACTCTTTAAGAAACCGTATAATCCATAAAGTTGAGTGCTGTCATTTTAGTCTCCATTTTATTTCTACATAGCGATGCATCTGGATCCGAAGATTTGGAGCATATAAGCAAGAACGCCTTCGAAGGGGCCTCTGCACTGATAACCTTGTAAGTATTGGCAAGGAAATGATGATAATGGTTCAAGTTAACAAATCTTGAAGTTATGTGGGGCTCGATTTAGCATGTATAAGAAAGTATTTATTGATGTTCATGTGGGAGGCACAAACAGTTCGAGTTATCGGGCGTTCGTTTTCCTTGTCTTGAAGGGAAATTTACGGGTTAAGATTTTCCAATTTTGCAATAATATTGCTTTTTCTTTAATAGTATTGCTTTTTCTTTAGAAACAATTAAAAGCCAGGCAGTTCAAGTTAACATTTTTATCTTTTCTGGTAAGCTGACTCTTTTATTTTATTCTTTTCACGAAATAATTTTTTTTCAGAGGATTGAACAACACAAAAATTTCCGAAGTCCCTAGCATTGGTCTAAGTAATCTCGCTGAACTGCACCTAAATGGTGTAACGTCGATAAACAGTGTCTCAGATGAAGTCATTAACCTACCGAAACTTACAAAAGTTTACGTGGATGAGCAGAGGCGGTTTCTTTGCTGTGCGTTCCTGCATAGACGCGGTGAGACGCTGCGGTCTACAAAAATACGAACTAACCGCACTAGAAATTGTGCAACGAATGCACCGATTACAACAGCAGCAACGTCAACAAAAAGAACGGATGGAGGCAAATCGACGACGCTACGACCTACAGGCTCTACAACTACGGACCATTTCGGTGGTGGTTTTGGTAGACGAAGAAGAGCACTGCTATGGTTTGGTGACTGGGTGCCATCGAACAAAACTGGCACGGATCCTCTCAAAACAAGGTTACAGTTACAACTTTTCACGACATCCAACTTTTCACGAGTTGATTAAAAACTGTAGATTTTCAGTCATTTTATTATTAAACAACTGAAAGAAAAACTGGAATATAATTGACATCTTACATTCAAGAATAATTAAATGTATTTCTAAGTGCTGCTTGTCGATTTTGCTTCAACGAGGCATTGAAATGCTAGGAATATTCAAGTATAAAGATTTCAGGGCGAATTGCTGGTGTAATGAAAAGTTATTAAAGTATTCCTTCCTTACTTCCTTAAACAATTCATCTTTTACCGAATTTATTATTGTTTGACTCAAAGTTGACCCAAATCTTTTTTCTGATTCTAGCCATCCTTTCTTTACGGACATGAATATAGGAACCCATACCGTGGAGGAACGCACAGCTTTTTTTGAGTGTTTTAACCAAACGAATTCGACGTACACAGAAAGCCAACGCCTCGAGCAGGTAACATGCTATCCTGAGCCTGATGCATTGCGTCCCTGTGTTGACATAATGGGCAACAGCTTTCTAACTGCGCTTTCATTTATCGTGTCATTCATTGCTGTCATTAGCAACAGTGCCGTTTTCAGCATTCTCATCATGAGTAGGAGGCAGTTCACCGTCACTAAGTACTTGATCATCAACCTTGCTTTCGCAGACTTATGCTTAAGTTTGTACTTATTCATTCTCACATGTGCATCTATTGATACCACGGGCAAGTACTACAACTCCGTGTTCAGTTGGCAGTATGAAGGGGGCTGTGACATTGTCGGCTTTTTGGCTGTGTTTTCGAGTGAGCTTTCAATGCTGATATTGACAGTAATAACCATAGAGAGATATCTAGCGATTGTTTACGCAGTCTATTTGCAGAAAAGGCTTAGTTTTCGTCAAGCTACAATCCTGACCTCTGCCAGTTGGTTCATTGCTGTGCTGATTGCCTTGCTGCCTTTAGCCGGCATTAACAGTTACAGGGAAGTTGCCATATGCTTGCCGTTCAACATTGCCAACACATCAGATATTGCCTATCTTGCATTCGTGTTTGGTTTCAACACACTGCTATTCATAGTGATTGTAGGCTGCTATCTAAAGATCTACTGGGAGGTCGCGGGCCCGCGCTCAAGCGGACGCCCGCCAAATCAAGGCAACGATTCTTCAGTCGCAAAACGTATTGCCTTGCTCGTGTTCACGGACTTTGCTTGCTGGCTTCCGATCGCAATCGTTGGAATGATAGCAGCGGCAGGCCAAAGCGCCAGTATAAACATGACAGTAGAGAAGAGCAAGTATCTTCTTGTTATATTTTTCCCTATCAATAGTTTATGCAATCCATTCTTATACGCTCTTTCGACGCGAACGTTCCGACGGGAATTTCTTAATGTTCTCGTACAGTGCGGATTTTGCCAAGATCGTTTGCACAAGTACCATACAAACACATTCACTGGGCATAGCATTAAAGGTAAATTGGATCTGAAAGGTCGCCGTGCCACCGAAACCATCAATCTATCGACTCTTACATCAGTAAATGGAAGCTCCACCGTAAAGGTAGGAACGCCGGTGTTAAACAGTACCATGAAAGATGCACCAGCTTCCAATTGTGAATCACAAAGGGAAAAGACATATTCTCCGTCACAAGATCTGCTGATTGTGCCAACGACCGCTAGTTCAACCCCGGACAACAATAATGGTTCAACCGAAAGCCAATCATATACTGGTACAGACAGCAATAACAAGAATGCCCAAAAGTCAGATTCAGTCTTTACAGAAAATCTTCTTGAAAAACCAGATAATCATCGAAGAACTGAATCTACAATACAACTGGCGAATACAGCAGAAGAATTTGATTCCGCCATCGAAACTGACATTGCTTTTTAGCTTTGGAAGAAAGATGTGCCAGTCGTGTACCACTTACTTTCGTGCTCCAGCTCAGAATGTCTGGCTCTGGATTTAACTATCAGCCATTGCGAATTAATCAGAATCGCGAACTTCTGACATAAGTGGAATATGGAGATTTAATGATCAGACAATCGTCTATTTATTATAATAGCATATATTGATCGGAAATTGTTGATAGCTGTAATATGTCACAAGCTTGGAATAAGTCACAACCTGTTCTAATCATATCAAAATACCTGATTGATAACTTCTTTCGTCAGACTTTAGAGATAAATTACGAAACAGTGAACCTAACAGAGAGTTACTTTTCATAAAACCAACATTGATATTTTAGTGACAATTTGACCCATTAGTTGATCTTTGGAATTGCTTTTCGCCAAGAGAGTGCACCGCCGCTCCAACAAATACAGAAATATATTTTCATTCCTTCAACGTTGCTACAAGGATTTGTTTACACATACCTAAAGACAAGGGGAAGCGGATGCAAATTTGCCCTTTAAAGTACAAAGAAAACAGGCACATTTGGTAAATATTTGATGCCCTGTTAAGTCACCCCACCCCCCCCCCTCCCTCTGGTATTTTCTTGTCTCTTCTTGTATCAGTGGAAATAGCTGTGTTAAACTGCTAGTTACATTCCATATGACTATTTATTTTGTTTCGTATTAGTAGAGCATACGAATTCTATGTTCTAGCTACCAAACTATAAATTATCAAGGGTATTCTATATAGTTCAAGCCATGTTGAGGATTCTTTCAACCCTGTCTCCAAAGGGACTGTTGATTCAAGCAAGGTTCCTGGGTCCCCTCATTTTGAGGCATTGATACATATACTTGAGTACTGCCTGATGTTCGAATAAAACGTTATATTTTTATATCACTTTAGTTAAAAAACAATAATGATGTTGTTAAGTAAGTGATTTGAAGTATATATATATCAATAACAATTGATAATATTGATAGATATCAATGGCTTCAAATAGCGATTTCCTTTAATTAGCCCTAGAAATAAAATAATTGTATATATGCTTTATCCTATGTCGTCTCAAAGAGCACACAGAACTTGGTTGTATTATTGATGTAAAGGTTTTGGAGCAACATTTGATTTGGCCGGCAATACAATGTAGATACATAGTTGAAATGAAAGTAATGCAGCTCTTTATGGATTATTCAGTCTCTGAGAGAAAAATTAACGCAATAGACACCACTTGCCACGCTTAGTTAACAAACCATGCTTAGTTAAAGTATCAGGTTGATAAGATTTTTCGCTAGCTTAACTCTCATCATCCACCACTAATCATAATATTCATAAATGTAGGTAGAGAAAATTCATGTGTAATTAGAAAAATTACCCTCATTGATCTAATTATTTGTATATAACCAACAGAACTATGATTTTAAAAAATTGAATTGTACATAAAATCAAACAGTATGAAATTATGTTATTGCGAAATTACAAAAGTCTGTTTTTTTGCACCTGCTTTTTCAAGAAGGTTGAATTAAGATCCGCAAAGTGGCTCTAGCTAGTCTGGAGCAAAGGAGGCCTAATCCTGACAATTTTAAGGATGTATTGCAGGTAACGATATTTTTTTTGTATTTAAATGACAATGAAAGAAAAAGCAAATAATATACTTGTATTTATTCCAAGTAAAGTTTCGCAAAATGCAATTACTTTTGAAACGGAAGTTTTTCTTGCCTAAGCTCCTAAAACACGTTCACAGAAAGTTCTCCAAGAAATTGATAATACGGATTGTTACTACACGGTTTTTCGCAGTTCCTTGACAAGCACAAACATTTCAAACCTGCCAATAACAGTGAGAGAACATAAGAGTGACAAAGTTGTAACATCATAAGAATATATTTTTAAGAATATTTTCGATCACATAAGCAAAAAGGAGAAGATTTGATGACTGTAAATTTGCAAAATCGGTTTCATGAATTTTCTGAGATGTGGTCAGTAGAAGAACAAGAGTTTTCTAGGTGAACTTCTGTTGTTTTGACGAGGTTCATAGGTTTGAGAACCAGGGCCAAATTTCTGTGATTTGATGGGGATAAGCCTTTCAGGTTATGGGAACCAAAAAAATCAAAAACAGTTTGCTAGGATGTCATCACGCTGCCGTTTAATTAAGAAACTTCTTGTCTTGAAAGAGCTTTTCGCCTTGGCCTTTGCCCCCTCTAATTCTGTAATCCAGAAGACTGATGCAATGATTTTTAATGACGCCGTAACTGAGTTTCCAAGTCTATATTTTGAGTTTATATTATAAAGTAAATTGATGAAAAAGGAATTTTTATTAACCATATGCTAATGGAAAATCCACTCTTTAACGGTCTACCTTCAAAAAGGCACAATGAGTTCAAGGGTTTGTCAATTAAAAACCTTTTTATAAGCGAATTTGGGCTGATAACTAACTAACTAAAGATAAGTAACTAAAAATAAATTAAAAATGAGAATATGGTTAGGGATATTGCATTCACTCTGCTTGTTTCTACTATAGTCATTTGACTTAGTTTCTACTGCATACGATAGAAAGGAGACTCAATAAAGTTTTCTGTCTGCGAATTTTTTTTGAAAATAAGAATTATAGTTGGCAGCTTAGAAGTGCACCATTGTGACCAATTCTTAGTAATTTCTCCAGGCGTAAATACGAAGAATTTTTGGCGTACAACTGTAGCGTACAGAGTTGATCGATTCTACTATGGTTAAAAACCATTTGCAAAGGCTAGCCATATTCTGGTTCGAGCCAGTTCCTCTAAGGCTGATAAAAGGAATGATTTACTTTTTAAACTTTTGGGATATTGGCAAACAAACTGCTGTAATTATAGGTTAAAGAAAATGTTCTGTCAGTGTAAAATAGTCTCATTTATGAGCTGTAAAGTCTTTTTAAAGAACTTATTTTGAAAGGCCTTGTCATTTTTCTCAAAATTCTACGGTTATTAGGATCTTTAAGAATTTATTCTGCATATTTCATACATTTTCATATTTCCTTCAGCAAAAGAAGGTATAAGTTAAAATACAAGCTATAGTACAATTCTATATCCATATATATATACAGGATAAAAAGTAGTTTCTGTTAGGGCCTATTTGCGTTTTAAATTTCCCTTGAACTGCGAGAAGGTTGGTAGTTTCCTGATAGCAAGAGGGATGCTGTTCCATGCTGAATTTTGAAAGACTTTTTCACATGTTCAAGGCTATATCTTCGAATTGGGATGTTGTAGTTTTTCTTATTGTAGTTTGAATGCAAGGATTACTGGGAGAATATATCCCAGAGAATCTCAGGGCACATCCTATTCATAATCTTATAGGCCATGGCTGATCGATCTAATTTAATTATTTGTTCAACATCGAGCCAGTTTTGTGACCAATTGTTTTTGAGCTTAGCACTGAATTTATAAAAATCGATTTTGAATGATAAATACTTGAATCTTAACTAACATTTAGAGAAAAATGACAATAAACGAGAGTTCAAGACAGTAGTTATAGCTGTAATTGTGAAAACATTTTCACGAAAAATAAAGTCAAGCCCTGGAGGTATTTGTTTTCCAGGCTTTTAGTCAATATTTTGATATATTGAGGTCACACAATGGTAGAAGAAAAGAACATCGTGATACAGAATTATCAGAGGTTGTGAATATGATCTTTCTTTTATAGGAAAAATTTCATAAGAATATTCAGGCTCAGAATCAATTTTTAAGAATGTTAAAAAAATATTCCTCAGCCACAGCTCGCATATTTGTGTCTCATTTTTCACTAGTTGCCTGTTTTGGGATGTTCATAACAGCGAATCGCCGAACTGACATTTCTCGTTTCTCAAAAGTGTGGTTTAAATTAAAGACCATAACACAGGGCATTTTCTGACATACTCAGAGGTGGGGGAATTGCCCCACCAGGCCCTACGACTTCCCACACCACTGACAAGCAAAATTCTACTTATGCCCTAGATGTCAAGCAACTTTGGGGTCCTTTCAAAAGAATAAACATAATGCAGATGTGCCGGCAAAGAACATAATTTTGTGACTTCTATCATCGTGATGTTTTGGTGAAATGACTCCACTACTGCAACAGCAAGCAGTCGAACAAGCTATGCCTTAAGTAGGGAGGACATTCAGATTCTTTACTGGAAACTGTTTAATCAAGGACGTAAGAAGTATTGGAAAGTCTTCGGTTTAAAGAGGCACCCTAACAAAGATTCTATAAGGATTAAAAAACCCTGTTTTAATTTTCCACCGCCCCAACCTTTTGGTGACCCTAGTTGTGAGTTAATAGTTTTGGTTTGTGGTTACTAAAAGCAGGTCGCATAAAAATATTTTAGACCATGGTCCCAAAAGGTCAACCCACTCTCTTTGCTCCTTAAATTTCCATGGAAAGGTTCAAATTATGTTTAAAAACAATATGTAAGAACGCTTTAAAGAGAATTCATGTCAAATCTTTAAGCCCAGATCCTCAATCTTAAAGAAATTCAGCAAGGATACAGCGTGACCATAAATTGCAAAAAACGCAAAAATTTCGATTCCATATCCAAAACTAAACTTCTTTTAGTTTATGTCCTTGGTAATAACACCACATCTTAACCAAATTGTTATTTTTAAGATGTGTGAAAGATATATGTGTGAAACAACCCAGCTCAACCTTGCAACAAGCCAGGATTTTAACTTAGGGAAGGCAATGACAATCTTAAATCTTAATCATCTGTCCGTAAATCCCGTACAATTTCTTGGGGTCCCCTTGAGGTCAGTGTGGGCCCTTAAAAAATGCCCTGCCATAACAGGTATGAAAAAAATGAGAACAATTTGAGATAACATTCAGGCCAAAATAAGTTTCTTAAGAATATCTAGGCTGGACAAATTTGATAGTTTGCTTATAAAAGAATGTATCGATCAACAGGCTAGTAGGGAGGCCGGGAGTCGGTCCTCTGCGGTGACTAATTTCGTGGTCTTCTTACATGAAGATTTTCGAAATTGCTGATGTCATGAAAGGAAAATGAATGTAGTAGGGCCTCAGATGAAAGCCAAATTCTCAGAAAGAACTATGGAATGGCCGATATCTAAATAAACGGTTCCGAAGGTACCAACGCTTTATGTTTTTCGCATTTGATTAAATTTTGGAATAACGTTTCACTAATCAAACATTCTGAATTCTCAAGAGCTCTATTATTCTCACAATTGAGAGAAATTTATATCGACCCGCTCGGGAGAACTCAGATCTTTCCTTTGGTCGGCAGCTTAATTTTTTACGTTTTTCTTATAATGTGTGTTTTAAGACTTAGAAGGCCCTTGTATTATTTTTGATTGGTATTTTTAATTCTGGATGTCAAAATACGGTGGTTTATATAAAAGAAAATTGTTTGTCACCCTCGGAAATCATGTGTTATTTTGAAGATTCAAAGTTAAAATGACGTCATTCACGACATATTGCTTATTTAAGACCCTTTTAGGTTAGACTACCGGTAAGTTAATAAATATATCAACAAAAATTAGACAACCCCTCCTTTATCAACATAAAACAACTTTTGAAAGAAATAACAAAATGCTTAAAAGTTTGGTTCTTCTACTGCATATATTAGTTCTATAATAACAACACTTGATAATAGCACCATATCTTACAATGCAAATTCTGAACAATTTTCAACAGTGAATTGTCATTTAAATATGGATATGTTGATTTCTGACAATGCAAATTTGAAAAATCATGTTTAAAAAGCAGAAGCTACTTCGGGTAGTTTTAAAACATATAAGCTCCTCCAAGGAGTTGATAGAACTTGGTTTAATCTGCTGGCCCCTTTAATTATCTTATAACCAGATTATAATGTATAACATTTGTTGATTTTCTCTTCTAGTTAATTTTCAACACACATTGAAGACCAACATGGAAAGAGACTCAGATTCAAATCAAGAAGCAAGAGACCTCTCTAAGAATCCATTCGCAGCTTTATTTCCAAGCTTGCAACATGCAGAAGATTATATAAGATCAACCAAAGAAACCAATCATGTTATAAAAATCAGATAGAAACAGATGCAGGGCAGGTTAATTTTGCTCAAAAAGAATTAAGAAATGATGAACAGGATATGGAGAAAACTGAGTATGAAGACAAGTCACAAATGATAAATGATTTCCTTCAAAGAGGATTCCTCTTTACTGTAAACTCAGGTAATATTTGTAAACTATCAACCACCTTATTCTGTGATAATTGTTGTGCTGAACAATATTCAGAGTTTCTCAGATTTTCTTGATATGCTTTAAAACAGCAATTCATCAAACATTTCCATGGTTCATACATTTTAGTAAATTGTGCTTGACAGCCCTACTGAACAATTTATCAAATTATTTTCTCCTCATTGCCTGTTCCCTATACTCCTCCAATAATCATTATATTTTGTTAGTTTGTTTGATAAAAGGAAAAATGAAAGTGGATAAATCTGAATAAGTCAAATCATTTTCTTCCATTTGAGGTTCTTGCAATGAGGCACATGATAATATTTTGATAAAATGTTAGACCATCTGTATCATTTAAAGCAATAAAATTCATATGTTTAGTGAAATAGCTGCACCTTAAAATGGAGGGGCTTGTGATCAAAGAGATTTGTTCAAAGCGTGACATGAATATAACTACCAATTTGGTAGTTTATTCATGTTTTAATTTGAACAGTATGATTCTCTTTAGAGTTGCTAACAATTATAGGCAATACCAGGAATGAATTCGCATGTGTGTATTCAATCGCAATCCTTAGCAAATCAAGAGGTGCAATGTGGTGCTATTTCTATTTATAAGCATAATGAAGTATTTATTAACATTTATTTAAAGTACAAAATTTAGCCAACTCACAGTATATATTTTAAATTTTAAACAATAGTAACCCAAAAAGAATAAGAAGCAAATTTGAATTATCAAACTTTGGTGCTTGATATCTTTTTTCTAGCATATCATTTTTCTTTTTTCTCATTGCTTTGTATTTTTTTTCTTTCAACCCTAAGTGCTGGAGACTCCAGCTCAATAAAGGAGGCTTTGAAATTATGGGTATGTAAATAAATGATAAATGAATGATTTAGCTACAGTTGTTTCATAAGTGTTGTAACTTCATGTAGAGATTCTGACAAAGAAATTCTTTGCTTCTAGGAAAAAAGAAATCAAGCTATAGCACTCTTAGTGGACTTCCTCCTGACTGTGTTTTCTTGAAAGGATTGCATAAAGAAATGAAAGAAAGAAAGGAAGATCTTTTGCTTAGCTCTGAAAATCTAAACCAGGCTTTAATGGAGAGACTATCATTAGCTCAATTTTCCATAGTTTCTTTTACTGCTAGTAAAATTCAGATGACGTCAACATCTCCAGCAGATGACAAATTGTTTATACGATATCTTGCACGCACATATCAAAGGCTTCATGACGAGTTTGCATTGCTCAAACGAAAACTGAAGGTTAGTATGATATATAAAAGTAAATATTTATTGAGATATTTGATCAAATTGATAATCAAACTCATTTTGTATATCATCATTAATGTCTATTATTTTATATTACATATTATCAATTTTAATTCCAGTCCCTTTATGATTATTGATTATTTCTTTTCCCAAAATGCCATAGATTGGTATCTGGAATTGATTATGACTTATAGTCTATTTCTATGATCTTTTCTTTCTTTATTTTGTCATGTTCATCTTTTCCCCGTGCCTTTTTCTATAGTTACTAGGTCTATTTATATATTGCAAAATGGCTTTTGTAAAATCCTATCCACAAAATCCTATTTAAATTTTTTTATATTTTAGGACCTATCCCTTGTTGAAGATCTTGAGTCATTAAAATCGGAGAGTGAATCTCTAATATTTTCATTTGCGGGGTTGGTATGAGTTTTTGTATCTTTACAAAACGTGTAGATTTAACTAGATCTATTTATTATTTCTCAGTAATATTTTGGTAGTAATGAAAACATAATTTGATATTTTTTTCATAAAACCGCCCATTTGTATTACATTTTGGCTGTTGCTAGATAGTTCAATGCCAGTTTTGAGTTTCTTATTTTCATTTAAGGTATTCACTTATTTCTTGATAGGTACTTGTAATTCATCCATTAGCAATTGTTTCTGCAAGGCATTTTTCTATTAAAATTAAAATTTTTCTAATCATAGAACATCTTTCCTATTTGTAATTGATCCCTACATAGAGTTTAGATTTTTTCATTATGATAGCTAATTATGTGAAAGCTTTGTATTTCATAATTGATTTTTCTGCTGTGAAGATGGTTAACACAGTATCAGCTTAAAATCAAATGTTAAACAGGATAATTGCAGATTTGTGATTCCCCTTCCCAATTTTGATAAAAAATCTTAACTGAAAAGTATTCTTACACAGGTCTTTGCTACAGTCACCAGATGTCTTCCCCACACAGGAACCACATAAGCAGTTTCTTGACTTGCTTCTCAAGCCTTGTGGTTTGAAATCTTTACTTTTTTTGTTTAAAATGCTATTTTGTGTGCCTAGAAAACTTGATTGTTAAACAGCAATGGTGAAAGAATTTTGGAAATAATGCTACAAGCTCTTTGTTGAAATAATGTTAATGGTTTTTTCTTTCTCTGTGTGTCATTGATAGCATCAGGCAGGTGTCCAAGTCAAATGCTGTTTTAAAGAACCATCATTCAGTAGCTGCATTTTAAATATCTTCTTTCCCATTGAAGACTGATTTTTTAAGTCAACGACTATCTAGTTAAATTTAGGTCAAATAATTTAAAACCTCTACTCTAGGAAATAACTTTTTCATTGAAAGATTTTCAAGAATAATTCTTACAATAAAAATAATTGCTTAATGGCAGTGGGAGATATTCATTTTTAAGTGGGGGTAAGCAATGCCCACAAAAGCAAGCAAGTTTGCAGACAAATGACAATTTCCGCCACTGCTTAATGGTATCACTTTTCTGTTTAATTTTATGCCTTTTTATGCCTTTCTTTACATTTACCTCATAGACTTTGTTTTCTTAAGCTTATTAACAAGACCCTAATTTCTGAAATTTTGCTGACAGATTGCAAGTACCTGAAGGAATTTTTAGATGGTGTAATTGAGCAGCATAACAATGATGATGACCTTGTGAGTATCCACTGCTATTAGTTCCACTTTAGAATGGCAATTGTGCTAGTTGATGAATTACACTCCACTCACGAAAGTATCCGGACAGTTTCGAATTTAGTTACGAATCTGTTGCTAGAGCAATTTGTTTACAAATTCAAAGTCAGTTTTCATGAAAACGTTTTTATCAATTTCCTTGAATTTTTTGTTGAAATTTGTTTAGCCTTTAATCTATTTATTCGTCGAAAAAAATAATCTTATCGCTACGTAAGCAAACTCTGTGAGGGTTTTGTCTGAAGATGGTAGCGACCGAAACAAAAGAATTGACTTCTGAGCAGTGTCTAAAAATAATGTTTTAGCACAATGATGGGCAATAGCTATCATTAAATTGCTAGTATCATTGGATGCACGAAGACTGCCGCTTTCGAGATGTGCAAAAAATTTGCAAAACAAGAAGTCTAAAAAATTTTCATCGTCAAAAAGAGCAAGAGTTCTCGCGACACCAGTGCCTGAGCGTTCCACCCTAACCAAATTTGCATCAAAACTGGTTTGCATCATTACGCGAAATTGCATAAAATGATCACAAATAATTATTAAAAGCTGTCGATAAATATTGCAAGGAACATGATAAAGAATCGTGAATGTACCCTCGTACCGACCGATTTTAGAAAGACTTGCAACAGTAAAGAAATAATATGGCTTTAGGTATGGCCCTGCACTGAATGATATGTCTGCTTTGCAAGCAAGTTTTTGATCTGGTAAAATGTTACCAAATGTCATCCATGTTTTATAATCGATCGGTGGCATCTCCATGCAAATTTTTCCCAACTGAGAGTAGAAAATACTTGTGTCTCAAGAACCAGTTTGTAAAAAATTGCCATGTTTTATTGGCCCATTTTAACTGAGTCCAAGTTGATTTGCGTAATGCTTGTAGCGCAAAGGTTTCTCATTTTAACAATAAATGATAACAGATAAAAAGCGCAGAAGTTTTGCAACATTTTAATGTCTTGATAAATTTTGGAAGAGTTTCTCAAAAAATTAATATCACTGAGCTAAGAAGTCGTTTTCGCCAACCTGAATTTGTTTTTGTTTGAAAACGCAATCCATCTTCGATCTGTCCGGGTACTTTCGTGAGGGGAGTGTATGTTATACTTTCTTATTATTTCTAAGACTTATTTATTGACAAGCCTTATTTGGATTTACGAGAGGATGCCTTTTTAGTACCACCAGCTAGTACCACCAGTCTCAGGCTCAAGAAATATGAATCGATAGCTTGTATTATGAAACTAAAAATTAATAAAAAGCCACCTTTTTTACATGAATTCAACCCTTGACAGGCAATTTTCTAACATTTAATTTTAGATCCTAGTGCAGTTATCCAAGCGCAAATTTTTCTAACTAGAAGATAAAAGTACAATTATTGCTTGAATGTTGTAATTTTCAGAATCATGTGTATCTAAGCGATTTTTTCCACCTAATCTTAGTTTTAAAACGATGTTTAATTTTCAGAATGAAATGTTCTCGCCAATGATGCACCACTTGATGGACAGAAACAAGTCACTTTCGCTGATGAATCCTGAAATATTCACTGTCTTAGACCTTATGCTATATTTTTCGAAGAAGCCTAAATTAGCAAAGGTAACCTACATTTTTAGATGTGTTTTGAAGATTTGAGGTGTTTTATCTTAGTTTAAAGTATTGAATAACGAATTAGTTTGTTGTTTATGAATGATGATTTGTTTTTTCTCTGTGCTACGAGTTTAATTCAATGTCTGACATTTTTGCCACGAAATTGTGTCCAATATAAAATACCTAATAGTGGCAGAGGCTTTCCTGTTGTGGTTGTATCATTTTCTATCATTTTTTGTCATTTTTGCATTCTTCCACACGTGTCATGACTGCATTCTTTGGTAATGCGTCCTAAATTTGTAACCGTTTTTTAATTTGTTCTTGCTAAGGGTCTCGGGCTATTGAAAATCCAAAATAGTTCCTAGCCAAAATTTATCATAAAGAATAGCAGAAGTAGATTTTGTCTGCTTTTTCGCAGTAATGTCCTCTCTATTCAAGCTCACATTATCTCTTTCAGCGATGCATTGGACTTTTGTCTCGACAAATTTTCTCAACGAAACAATTCTTTCATTTTTTCAACAATTTCATATTTGAGAACAAAGTTTTAAAATTCAGTCTTTTAAAATGTCTTTAGATACTGGTATATTGCGAAAGCTGGTTTCCACCTAGCCGTGCGGCCATGTCGTCGACTGCTGGATTGGACTACGAGCGGATGACCCTCATGGGACCAATTCTAGGAACGACAACTATATCATATAATCCAGCTCAACCATCAGTAAATATGCTGTTATCTATCCAATGTTATTTCATGTAGTTCTATACGAATTTGCTTTTCATGCAGCAAAGTCTTTTTGACATGCAGGGGCGCACAAAATAAACAAAGGGCCTCTGGTAATTGCTAACGCTGTCCATCATAGAAACGCCATTATCAGAGTTCCTAGCTCTCTAAGTGCGCTGAATTTTGAACGAAGGAGCTTTTACGAGAATTAAAATTTTAGGCAGTCGATTACTAGTCGTCTGCTTTGGAAAAATCTTGATTAGTTCAATGTGACCAGTATGTTAAAAGTAGCTGCTCTTACATTGGAAGCATGTTGTGAGCTGACCAAACCAGCCAACCCAAAGTTGGAAACCTCCATGGAAGCGACGCTTGCGTGAAGAGTTTATTTTATGAAATTATTATACCAATGAAGATCTCTCGTTTAATTCAGGAATATTATCTCGACCCAACAAGACAAGATCAAGTTGAAATGGAAGTGATAACAAATAACTGTAGAAGACAATTTGGCATGATTAGTTCCAAAACACATCAAGTAAGTAATTTCTATAATTATGGCTATTTTAACATTTCTGTAGAAAATCTTGGCTTATATTTTTTGTATAACATCAATAGATCTTAAAGAAACTTACTTTGGATACTGGTTTGTGTGATGCCAGAAAGATTCAAAAGGAAGATTAAAGGAAAGTTTTTTTATTGAAATGTCCAGTCTCGTAGTTGTTATTGTGCCCGTAAGACTGGTTCAGTTAGATTTGTGTGACATAGCATTGAAATGTCTTAAACAAACTTTCATATAGAAAACGTTTTTAGGAAAATTATTTCTTACCAGTTTTCTACAATTTTTTGACAGTTGTTTCGAAACCTGCTAGAAAACAAAGAACTTCAACATCAAATTTTGTACTGGATTGGATCGTGTTTGCACCATAACAAGAAGCGTGCACAGGTATTGTTTTCATCAACTAAATCTTTAAAAAGAAATTATAGGATTTATTTTGAAGATCTTCGAAATATTTGTCTCAGGCATCTTTCTTTTTCCTGAAAACTTTCCTGGCATGTAAATATTTGCGTTATCATAAAAATCATAGTTACAAAGCAAAGGAACTTGCAAACAAGAGTGGCACTAGGACAATTTCTTGATGGGGTTTCTGGTGCCAGGTTGATATTTTTTATAAATGCCATCAACCAATTTGCCCTATAAGCAGTAAACAATGCCGAACCAACTTAGTAAAAAACCAATTGATTATACCCTAAAAAAGCATTCCTCTCTTACGTAGCACTATCCTTGCTTGCAAAGTCTGTAGACCTTTCCTCCACTTTTACTTTTTAATGTTTAGTTCGTATTTTGCCTCAATAAATCTCTAGAACAATTATCAATTTCTCTCCACAGCTTTCAATCCACACCGATTTTGGTAGCTCTTTGACACAAGCCAGGGATGGTTTCTTTCTAAATTTAAGCTTCATCATGTTGAAGCTCAGCGAACCATTTCTAGACCTGTCCGAGCGTCCAAGAAAGCTGCTTAAGGTGAATTCGTGTTATTGTGGCGTCAGATCAAAACTCCAAGACATTGAGAAACCTGATACCCTCGTTCACCTTGTGCAAAACCTCGAAGAGTCCAGGGTTGCCCAAAGAACTGAAGAAAGTAAGTCGCAAGCTTTGTCCGTTCTTTTCAGAATCTTGTGAAAAGTTTTCTGCAAGAAAACTATGCGATCTATCCACTCTTCAATCTTGATTCAATTTTCACTTTGAACAACATCCACTTGCTGTAGATTTACCTCAATGTTGATGTTGACATGCACTTTTATTGCAGTGCAAGTAGGCCTTTTGTCTTATTGGTTGCGCTTTGTATTTTGCAAGCATTACTTACCCCAATATATAATATAGGTTACGTATGTTTTATTGATATACCTATTTTATTAGTTATGTGACTCCTGTTTTTAGTGGATGTGATCGATGTAGACTCAAGAGGATTCAAGTTCGTAACAGAATGCTTCTTCATTACACACATGTGCCTAAAATTAGGTAAGTATCCAATTACTAAATAATCTTTATAAACTAAGGACAATTTTCATGATCAGATTGGATTATTGATTGCAAGCAAAGAGTTTTATGCTCTTGATCTAAGGATTTTAATGTGGAACACGGTGTTTTGACCTTTGTGTGACCTATGTTATTTTCAATGTTTACGCGCATAGGGATATTGGAAACTTCAGCCTCGTCCTAAAGGGTGCCGAGTAACTATGAAAGAAGGTAGTTGTTTGGAAGGCATAAGAACGTTTATAACAAGAAAATACACACAGTAAAATAGCATTATTTCATCATCAGTGTAACCTTTTTGTAACTACGAGCTGACTTAGTCTTTAATGAAGCTTCAGTTTTCTTAGTACAAGCTCTTGCAAATGGTTACTAAAAATTCATTCATAACAGCGTTAGCTAAATCTTCTGATGCTTATTAAGAAATGCAATACGTTGTGCTCTTGGGTGTAAATTTCGTATGAAAAAATAAACCATCTATACAAAAGGCAGTTATTAAAATATGTTCAGTTCTTTGATAACTTTTTTTATAGGGTATCTCAAAGCTGCACGAACATACGAGAACTTGATGAAAAGACTGCAAAAGGTATACTTTTTGTTAATAAGCCTTTAAGAGTTTTTGTGTCAATGAATAACTATGATATGAATAGTATTCAAGTATTTAACTTTTACTCTAATCAAAGGTACTGTTTTACTGGTCTGTCAGGAAGTGCTCGATGCAGTATAGGCATAGCTGTACACACTTGTGGTGTATAAAACAGGATGGTTCTAAACTGCTTCTCCGAGTTCCACTCTTGATATAATCATCAGACTGTTGCCTGATGATCGCTTTACATCAAAAGCATAATCTTTACTCTGATGCATCATTAGCATTGACAAGGTGATATCTAATCATTTCAATGATTTTCGTATATCAATTGGTGTTTGATCTGATATAAATAAACCTCTGAATATGTATTCTTCTAAATGATTTGATTGTTTTTAGATGAGTGAGTTGTATCAGGATGCAAGAGGCAGCAGTATTGTGACTCCGGAACTTGATAGGATTAAGGAAGAATTTGAATCTGACATAAGGAGGCAGCTGTCTCTGAAGGTATTTAATTTTGTGCTGGTTTTGCTTAAGTATTTAATTCTGGTTGATCTAGATTTCTTCATTCGCCTTAGACTCCTTTAGATATTGCAAATGTATGGAAGTTCTGCCGAAGTAAAGGCTCCATTATTTTAGGCATTATTTAAAGAAGTAAAGGCATTATTTAAAACTTTTACTGACACTGTTTGATTCAGTATAAAATATAACTTATTTTTCATTATATTCTAAAAACTCATATCGAATGTTTCACCTTCTTTTGTATTTAGGAACTCTTTCTTTTGTTTAGAAAAAAGAATGACTTAGATGAACTTGGCATTCATTTACCAGTGAGCATGGTTTTATAAATGCTTTGTTTTATTAAGCTTATTCAAAATTTTGAGCAACTTTTTTTTTATTTAGGCCCATTTACTAAATCCCGAACTTCTAGAGATGGTGATTCGCTTCTGCGCAGGGACATCATATTGGCTTGTGCAGCAACTGATAGCTGGAAAAAGCTTTAATGATAGTCAACATCGCGATTTGAATGTGCCGGAATTGAAAGATGAGGTTTGTCATTGTTCAGTTTCAACAATATTCCTTTTTTATTTGCTAACAGAAATTTTGTTATCTCTCTATTCATCTTCCACTGGGTCATCCTCGTCATTTCTCAATTATCTATTGGATATTCCACAATGTATTCACTGCGTTGTCAGCGGGACAGAGTTTTTTCCTTGGAATAGAGAAGGATACATTTATTGATATCGACGACTTCCTATCATACATGTAGTTGCAGTATCTATTTCCCATATTTCTAGCCAAATTGGTTAATGTCACCATGCAACTTGCATATCCACTAACTGCATACATTATCGACAGTTGCATCAACGCCAGTATTGCGTTATATATTCTCAACACACCAACATTTTTCTCTTGCATTTGCTTTTCTCGCCCCATCTACCCGCATCCATTAAAGGCAGTCTATCCCCTCAATGATTGGCTTATTTGAACAATTGGTCCTGCCGCCTTAACGGATTACGCTGCTCGCTTTGGCTGGCCTAGCTGCGGTAGTGGACGGCATTTGAAATTGCGATCAAAAGGCTATCGGAAATTGCAAGGAGGTATAGTTGCTGGAATTGAATGATGATAATGGAAGCATTTCTTTTCCCTGTTGACACTTCTGTCGCACAAACCAAACAGGGAACAAAATTTATGTAGCCACAGCTTCACTTCAACGGGAGCACAGCCATTTGATTCAAAAGCTCTGGAATCAAAGTTGTCTCTGATTGGTTTAAATCGTTTAATTATCGATCAAGCTCAATGGTACGTGAATTTCACTCCCGTGAAAATAATGTTGAGCACAATAGGGGACAGACTGCCTTTAACTTGGGCATAGACCCTGAAGATGCCCTATTGTTTTCAGTTGTTTTATTTACCTGATAAAAGCTACTACCCATTCAAACACAGGTTTCCCCTGCGATGACCATAATACCAGAGCATGTTGTTGAAAATGTTGCTGACTGCATTATATTCATATCGTGAGTAGTAATCTCATTACTTTCACGAATTTTGCTTTCAACAATGTACTGGCACTAATAAAAATTTACTAGAAGAATTATCCTTCGATATTGGAGATTCAATTCTTATAAATTATCACACAAGTTTTGATATTACTTTGATTCAATTTCTTATTTCAATTTGTGTTTAATTATATCAAATAATTTCCACTATCTATTAAGTAATCATTTTCTTTGGTATTTCAGACATTTCAGTGGAGACATTCTTGAGAAATCAGAACCCATTTTAGGTGAAATAATGGTTTTCTTATCCTTATTTCTTGGGTGAGTTTCAAGTTCATTTTATTTTAAGATAGCACGAAAAAGCGGAAACATAACAAATTAAAATACTTGTCGTCCGACAGTTCTCAGAGCATGAGCGTCGGATAATACCCAAGGTAAGCGAAAAATTATGTCTAGATGCAAATTGAAAGAAGGTTGAGAGGAATGATGTCGCATTTGATTGGTTCCTTGTTAGGAGGGATGTCGCATTTGATTGGTTCCTTGTTAGGAAGGATGTCGCATTTGATTGGTTCCTTGTTAGAAAGGATGTCGCATTTGATTGGCTCCTTGTTAGGAAAGATGTCGCATTTGAATGGTTCCTTGTTAGGAAAGATGTCGCATTTGATTGGTTCCTTGTTAGGAAGGATGTCGCATTTGATTGGTTCCTTGTTAGGAAGGATGTTGCATTTGATTGGTTCCTTGTTTTTTTAGATACGAAAATACTCCAGTATGTTATGTTTTTGCTTTTCCATGCGATCTCCAAATTTTACAGTACTGAAGGCCATTTTGGTCAATTGTCTTGGTTAAATCAGTTATATTTTATTGCATAATATTGAGATGTAGCTTCCAGCTAGAAAATTTTGAATGATCCATGTATTTTATTTTTTCAGCTCTTCAAAACGAGTCAACAATCCTCATCTGAGAGCCAAACTGGCAGAGGCACTTGCTGCGCTGTTACCAAGGAAACGGTCTGATGACATAGGCTATTCTTCTGCAGTGAGTGCAGAGATTATTCCGTAGCTTTTAAATACAGATCAAAATATCTTGATAGCTCACTTTCTTTGGTTTTTGTTAAAAAATATGCTTGGTAAGTTTTTTAGAAATGAACGTTTCTGTGTTATCATCGATTTATCAGATGTTGCCTAAGTTTCCCCTTAGTACCGTCCTATTCTATAAACAAAGGTGTACTATACGACATCAAGCACTTTATGACTGACCAATTTATTTGTATGAGCTCATGCTTGAAGGCAATCTGTCTCGTTGTGAATTGGTTAACGAGAACAATAGCTGGAACAATAGCCTAAACACGATTCCAGCGCTCCGCCATATTTTTCACAATGCGATAAATTAAAGGGGACTGGAAACAATAAAAAATCCCTTTGTTCCTATAATCAATCAATGTCGTGACAGATTGCCTTTAATTAGTTGTCGTTGTGCTTTACATATTGAAAATGTCTCCAATAATTTCCTATAAATCATTAAAGTCTCTATCCGTTGAACGTCACTATTAGCGGTCTATTTAAGCTGACTAAGTTTTCTATGATACCTATCTGATTCATTTAGCGACCGATTTTTCCAACAGATACTTGGAGGAAGGGTTTTCGAAACATGCCAGTTGATGCCACATATACTCCCGGAAGCTCTGCTTAAACTGTTTGTTGACATTGAGTTTACTGGCCATTCATTGGAGTTCGAACAAAAATTTGGTATGTTTCTTTTTTGTCGCATCTGGTCATATCTACGTTTTTACTTTCATTCAGTCACACAGAATTGCGTCAAAAAAATAAAGTGACGAAGTCAACAGAGTTTGTTAAATGTTTTTTGTTTAGTTGTTGAAAAATCCTGTTTCAAAAAGTTTCAACAAACATAGTTTGTTATTTAACACGATAGATTGTTTATAAAAAGAAAGGGAATCCACGTTATTCATTTATTATTAGATTTCGAGGCAGCTCTAATGAAACTTCCTTGTAACACAAATGATATCGTCACCTGCTATTAGTGCTAGAAATCTGGTATTAGTTTTTTGTAATGTTTACTTTCTGTCCGTAACTGTTTTCCAAAATTGCAACAGTGATGCTATGGTTCCCTCGAATTTTAATGGGTGTAATGTATAGTTATTTTAGATTATCTATCAGGCATTCTTAACATATTATAATTGTTTGGTTGCTGTTATTATATGTATAAAATTTTTCACAGCAAACCAATTCTAGTTATGCAACAGCATAATCGATAATGGAACTATGTTCACTTAAGACTGTATCCGTTTCATTTTCCCGAGGTTTAGTCATATCAATTCACTAACAACTTTTAATCCTACAGTTCTATGCATATGACTGTGTACATGTTCAAATATAATTTTGCCACACTTTATCATGGCATATTTTATAAATTCGAGATTCTGTCAACATCATTTCATACTAAATTTTTTCAGCTAAACTTTAAATGATCTCAAAGGCATTGGCTATATCTGCTCAAGGGAAATAGTACTATGGCTATATTCCCAGATATCTTTTGATGGTTTTTCAATGTTTAGATTATCGTGATAAAACCAAAGCAAACGGAAGTAAGACTACTCCAAACAAATGACTTTTAAGCCACTTTATGATTATTCTTAACCAGGATATCGTCATCACATGTACGCTGTCCTCGAATACATCTGGAAACTTCCCAGCTATAACAAAGTGTTTCTGGATCTATTCGAAGAGGTATTTTATTCATTTTCGCTCTATCCTATAATTAAATTT
This sequence comes from Rhopilema esculentum, assembly GCF_013076305.1. The sequence continues at coordinate 5,031,229 of NW_027019302.1, read as the reverse complement.
GCATTAATGATATCCATTTTGACACTTGACAATATTAGTTGATGGCAAATTATCTTTTGATTATGTTATCCTAATTTCATCTTTGCTGTCTTATTTTTTTACAGGGTCGTATATATTACTCAGAAAAGTCTGAATTTTCAACATTCCCAAGATTTATTAACCTGCTCATGAATGACAGTACGTTTCTTTTGGACGAAGCTCTCCAGGTATGTTGATAATTTCCACTTCTTAAGCAGTGTTGTAGCCAGGAGGGGGGGCAAGGAAGCATTGTAGATTTCTACCTAGATGGTCGGCTAAAACTTCTACGTATTTTTTCGAATCCGAATGAGGGGAACAGGGGATGGGGTTTGAATTTTCATCAGCACTGTGAAGTAGTAATTGTATTGTCAGTTGTTAGCAAATACGGTTGTCAGTCGTTTAATATGGGACTTTTAAAAAAAGTTGCCCAGGGTTAGTTTCTGGACGCCTATCTTACCTTCCCTTTGCCCCCTCCTCTTGATTGGATGAAAAGAAGAAACATTCATAAAATCTCTTTCTTTCCTTACTAAAAGCCAGCACTCACTAGAAAAAAAAATAAGAGCATGTGCGAAAGGGGAAGGACATTTATCTTATTTGAAAGAGAGCTTTGCTAGCTCTTAGGCTCGAGTTTTGCTAACTCGAAAGGTTACAAATTTAGGTCTTTAACTTGAGTTTGACGATAACCGAAAATTTTGTTCACTAACAATTGAGCCCAGGCAATCCACTGCTCTACTGAATCTTTCTTCTAATGCCTCCTATGTTGTGTTTAGGTTTCCAGCTGGTATAATTTGAAAGGAAACAGTCATGGTCAACTAGTTTAAACGAAACTGCTTCATTAGGATCCATGTATTTCATCTTCATGCAAAGAATACTTTCAACACATGTATCAAGATATCACACACCTGATGGTTTTTTTAAAGCTTCATACGTAGAATAGTTTTCGTTTGAAAATCACATTGTCATCTACAGTGACGTCTCCCTTTACCTGAAACTCAGCCATTTATATGCTTTCAGCTTATCCTTATATAAAACCAGGAATATCACAGATTTGCCTTATTTCAGGATATTGCTCCTTACAATATAAATCAGGAAAAGGGTGGGTGAGCCACCCTGTATTTTGCCTGCAAGTTTTAAAATTCACCGACGAAGCACCCTTTGATGGCAAAAGTCTCGACTTCTAAGGTAGATCTTGATAGTGAAATTATCCAACTACTGAAAATCAACCGAAGTCATCAACACGTTACTGGCTACAAATTTGAAATATCGCTGTTGTTCTGATATCAACCTGATTCTTGTCATAAAGCCTTTTCTTCAAACGGGTTTAAAACTCACTATCGATGATACTGATGTATGTGTGATATGTATTCTGCTTTTGACTATTGTTGTTATTGTTTTGTAAAGCACCTATCCAAGATTCGAGAGCTTGAAAAAGAAAAACAAGATGAAAATTGGACAAAGTTACCGCGACAAGTTCGTGACGAGGTACGCTAAATTTGAAGATATTTTGGCCTAGAACCGATTATAACAAATTTTCTTGTTGAATTCAAAGCACTACTATTAAAAACATAACATGCATCAAACTATCCAGTATGTTGAATAATTTGTGCGTAGGATTAGGCTTAGCTTCAGTTGCTGTTCTTTTGAATATAGGGATATCTCATTTGAGACGTGCTTATAGTTTTTGGATATTTTTATCTACACAGAAAGAGAGGACCCTGTTTCAGTTAGGCGAGATGTCACGAGGCTATAACATAATGGCGAATGAA
>NW_027019302.1:4910264-5029345 GCF_013076305.1 Rhopilema esculentum | reverse complement strand
GGTGATATCTTAAACAGTGCGTTAAAAGTATTCTTTGCATAAAGATGAAATACAGGATCCTAATGAAGCAGTTCGTTTAACTTAACATAGCATGCTCAAACTAGTGACCACGGCTGTTATTTTCAAAATATACCAGCTGTAACCTAAACACAACATAGGAGGCATTAGAAGAAGATTCAGTAGAGCAGTGGATAGCCAGGGCTCAATTGTTAGTGCACAAAAGGAGGAAAAGGAAAAAGGGGCCTGGGGACAAGTAAGATTGGAAAAATTTTAGGTCCTACTTATAGCAAATTTTTTGAATCTCCTTTTGGCTAAGGGTGGGTTCCAAAATATAGAACTAAGGAATTTTTTCCGGTTATCGTTAAAACCTAAATTTGTAACCTTTTGAGTTAGCAAAACTCGAGCCTAAGAGCTAGCAAAAGCTCTCTTTTTAATAAGATAAATGTCCTTCCCTTTCGCACATGCTCTATTGAAGAACATATTTTTTTAGTGAGTGCTGGCTTTCAGTAAGGAAGGAAATAGATTTTTATTAAAGTTTCTTCCTTTTATCCAGTCAAGGGAGGGCACAGAAGGTAAGATAGGCGTTCCAGAAACGTAACCCTGGGGCAACTTTTTTTAAAAAAACTCATATTAAACGACTAAAAACAGTATTTGCTAACAACTGACAATACAATTACTACTTCACAGCGCTGATGAAATTTCTAACCCCATCCCCTGTTCCCCTCATTCGGATTCGAAAAATACGTAGAAGTTTTAGCTGACCATCTAGGTAGCATCTACAATGCTTCCTTGCCCCTATCCCTCTTGGCTACAGCACTGGTTAAGAAGTGAAATTATCAACATACCTGAAAGCTTCGTCAAAAGAAACGTACTGTCATTCATGAGCAGTTAATAAATCTTGGGAATGTTGAAAATTTCAGACTTTTCTGAGTAATATATACGACCCTGTAAAAAATAAGACAGCAAAGATGAAATTAGGATAACATAATCAAAAGATAATTTGCCATTCAACTAATATTGTCAAGTGTCCAAAATGGGTATCATAATGTACAATTTAATTATAGGATACAGCAAAGATGAATTAAATTACCTCTTCGAATAGATCCAAAATACTTTGTTATAGCTGGGGAGTTTCCAGATGTATATCGAGGACAGCGTACATGTGATGACGATATCCTGGTTAAGAATAATCATAAAGTGGCTTAAAAGTCATTTGTTTGGGTAGTCTTACCTTCCGTTTGCTTTGGTTTTATCACGATAGTCTAAACATTGAAAAACCATCAAAAGATATCTGGGAATATAGCCATTGTACTATTTCCCTTGAGCAGACATAGCCATGCCTTTGAGATCATTTAAAGATTAGCTGAAAGTATTTAGTATGAAATGATGTTGACAGAATATCGAATTTATAAAACATGCCATGGCATAGTGTGGCAAAATTATTTTGAACATGTACACAGTCCTATGCATAGAACTGTATGATAAAAGTTGTTAGTGAATTGATATGACTAAACCTCGGAAAATGAACGGATACAGTCTTAAGTGAACATAGTTCCATTATCGATTATGCTGTTGCATAACTAGAATTGGTTTGCTGTGAAAAATTTATACATATAATAACAGCAACCAAACAATTATAATATGTTAAGAATGCCTTATAGATAACTCAAATAACATACATTACACACAATAAAATTCGAGGAACCATATGCATCAATGTTGCAATTTTGGAAAACATTTAGAAAGTAAACATTAATTTCTAGAAGGATACAAGTTTCTAGAAGGAAACAAAAAACTAATACCAGATTTTCTAGCACTAAGACCAGGTGACGTTATCATTGTGTTGCAAGGAAGTTTTAATTAGAGCTGCCTCGAAATATAGTTATAAATGAATTAATGTGGCTTCTCTTTCCTTTTTATGAAACATCTATCGTGTTAAATAACAAACTATGTTTGTTGAAACTTTTTGAAACAGGATTTTTTGACAATTAAACAAAAAACATTGAACAAACTCTGTTGACTTCGTCACTTTATTTTTTGAAGTAATTCTGAGTAACTGAATGAAAGAAAAACGTACATATGACCAGATGCGACAAAAAAAGAACATACCAAATTTTTGTTCGAACTCCAAGGAATGGCCAGAAACTCAATGTCAAACAACAGCTTAAGAAGAGCTTCGGGAGTATATGTGGCATCAACTGGCATGTTTCGAAAACCCTCCCTCCAAGTATCTGTGGAAAAATCGGTCGCTAAATGAATCAGATGGGTATCATAGAAAACTTAGTCAGCTTAAATAGACCGCTAATAGTGACGTATAACAGTTAATGTGCCGAAACTTTATGCTTGTTTATAGGAAATTACCGGAGACATTTTCATATAGAACAATACAACAACAACTTATGAAGCTGAGCTCATACAAATAAATCGGTCTGTCATGAGTGCTTGATGTCGTATAGTACACCTTTAGTTTATAGATTAGACGGTACTAAGGGGAAACTTAGGCAACGCTTGATGAATCGATAATAACACAGATTCATTTCTAAAAAACTTTCCAAGCATATTTTTAAACAAAGACCAAAAAAAGTGAGCTATAAGATATTTTTGATCTGTATTTAAAAGCTATAGAATAATCTCTTGCACTCACTGCAGAAGAATAGCCTATGTCATCAGACCGTTCCTTGGTAAACGTGCAGCAAGTGCCTCGCCAGTTTGGTCTCAGATGAGGATGTTGACTCGTTTTTGAAGCTGAAAAAATAAATACATGGATCATTCACAATGTTCTAGCTGGAAGCTACACCTCAATATCATGCAATAAAATATTACTGATTTAACCAAGACAATTGACCAAAATGGCCTTTAGTACTGTAAGTTGGAGATAGCAATTGAAAGCAAAAACATAACATACTGAGATACTTTTCGTATCTAAAAACAAGGAACAATCAAAATGCGAATCTCTTCCTAACAAGAACCAACCAAATTGCGACTGTCCATTCATTTAACAAGGAACCAATCAAATGCGACATCCTTCCTAACAAGGAACCAATCAATAATGCAACATCATTCCTAAAAGGAACCAATCAAATGCCACAATCATTTCCTAACAAGGACAATCGAGCATCCTGATGAACAATGCGACATCCTTCCTAACAAGGAACCACATCAAATGCGACATCATTACTAACAAGGAACCAATCAAATGCAATCATCCTCACTTAACAAGGAAACCAATCAAATGCGACATTCACTATCCTAACAAGGAACCACTAAAATTATGCGACATCCTTTCTTAACAAGGAACCAATCACAATTGCACATCCTTCCCGTAACAAGGTGAACATCTATATATATAGTGAATAGAGAGTAGTTGACGGATGCTGATAAGTGATAAGAAAAGGTGTATGGAAGTAAAATCATAATGCAAACATCAATATAAAGACTACAAGAACCTGCAGCTGACATCCATTCCTAGGACAAGGAACCAACCAAATGCGACATCCTTCTATAAACAAGGGAAACCAATCAAATGCGAACTATCCTCCTAACAAGGACAACCAATAAATGCAGCACATCATTCTCGTAACAGAAGTGAAGCGACCATCAAAAATAGCGAACATGTCAATTGCTCTAACAAGTACACATCATATCAAATGGCACATCCTTGCGTCTGTAGAGTCAGATAGTAGACTCAATAACAATGCGTATATCTATTAAGCTTACTGACCAAATTGCAATTGCTATGGAGAGTCTATCTTCTAAAACAACCAGAACAATATCGAACATTCCTATATGCTATAGAAGCGCATATCAGAGATGTCTGGAATCGCTGTAAAGACAATCTATATGCACACAGGTGCGATCCGTAAACAAGAACAATTAAATGCAGACTACTCGTTCCTAAGTACAACATATCAGAAGGCAAAATCAGTGTTCCTGAAAGCGAGGCCTATCTACGTAGCACCTTATGATAGGCTTAATAAGAATGAAATACCAATGGCCAGAGAAACTGACGATACAGTGCGCTATCCTAGTAGCAAGGAACTCTAAGTCCGAGATGCAGCGATCATAAAACAGATATAGCTCAATAACAGTGTGCGACATCTTCCTAACAAGTATATACTATACAGAAACAACCACCAGGAACATCAGAGTGCGAGAGATCGTTAAGAGTTGCAAGAAGCGCGAGTGCGTGAAGAGTTCTAGCATCGATATATTCGCGCTACACCATACCACAAGACAAAATGATATGCGAGAGGACATGGCCATGTGCTAACCAATAACGCAAGTGCGATGAGAGGGCGAAGTGGGCACTTCGCGTAAGGCGAGAGACCGAGAGATGCGAGAAAGGTGGACAGTGGCGAGTTGCCTACAAGAGAACCAGCAGAAGAACAGAACATCCTTTAATAATAACGCAATGCAGAGAGTGCGACTATCATACGATTGAAGAACATCGAATAAAGCAGACTACAATATTGCTAACAAGAAGCCAGAGAGAAGATCGCGTCACATCCTCTAACGGCCATCAATAATCCTTAACAAGAACCAATCGAGAAGATGACAATGTGCGATGTCTAACAAGCCATCAAATGCCGGAAATCCTTCCTTAATAAGGAACCAATCCAAATGACATCCTTCTACCAACGAACCTAATCAAATTGCTGACATCCTTCCTGAACAAGGAACCAATCAAATGCGATCATCCTTCCTCTCAATCTGTCTTTCATTCGCATCGTAGACATAATATCTTACCTTTGGGACAATTATGCTGACGACATGCTCTGAGAACTGTCGGACGATAAGTACTTTAATTTGCTATGTTTCCGCTCTTTTCGTGCTATCTTAAAATGAAAATAAAACGTTGACAACCCACCCAAAAAATAAGGATAAGAAACCTATTATTTCACTAAAATGGGTATCGATTTCTCATAGAATGTCCAGCTGAATGTGGCGTGAAATAGCCAAAGAAAATGATTACTTAAGATCAGTGAAATTATGTGATTAATTATAACACAATTGACAATTAAGAATTGGAATCAAGTAACATGCAAAAACGTGTGTGGTAATTTTATAAGAATTGAATTGCTCCATATTCAAAGGATAATTTTTTTAGTAAATTTTTATTAGTGTCGAGTACATTTGCTTAAAAGCCAAGATTCGTGAAAAGAAATACGATTACTACTCACGATATGAATATAATCAGTCATAACAATTATCAACCAACATGCTCGTGTATTATGGTCATCGCAGGGGAAACCTGTGTTTGAATGGAGTAGCTTTTATTCAGGTTAAATAAAACAACTGAGAAAACAAGTAGGGCATCTTTCAGGGTCTATGCACAAGTTAAAGGCAGTCTTCCCCATTGCTGCTCAACATTATTTTCCGGGAGTGAAATTACACGCATCAACTACATTGAGCTTGATCGATAATTAAACGATTTAAAACTCAATCAGAGAACAACTTGATTCACAGAGCTTTTAATTTCAAATATGCTGTGCTTCCCGTTGAAGTGCAGCTGTGGGTAGAAAATTGTCCTCTGTTTGGTTGTGCGACAAGAATGTCAATCAGGGGAAAAATATGTGCGATTCCATTATCTATCATTCAATTTCATATTAAATCCTTCGTTGCAATTTTCCGTATTAGCTCTTTTGATCGCAGTTTTCAAATGCCGTCCACTAAACCGCAGCTAGGCCAGCCAAAAGCGAAGCAGCGTAAATCCGTTAAGGCGGCAGGACCAAATTGTTCAAAGTAAGCCAATCTTACGCAGGGGGACTAGACTCCTTTAATGATGCGGCAGATGTGGAGCCAGAAAACGCAAAGTGCAAAGAGAACAATGTTTGGTGTGTAGAATATATAACGCAATCTGGCTTGATGCCAATTGTCGTTATGAGTTAGTGGGATATGCAAGTTGTGCATTGGTGACATTAACCAATTTGGCCTGAGAAATATGGGAAAATAGATACTGCAAACTACATGTATGATAGGGAACGCGATGATCACATAAATGTATCCTTCTCTACTTCAAGACGAAAACTCTGTCCCGCTGACAACGCAGTGAGATACATTGGGAATATCCAATAAGATAATAGAGAAATGACGAGGATGACCCAAGTGGAAGATGAATAGAGAGATAACAAAAATTTCTGTTAGCAAATAAAAAGAGAATATTGTTGAAATGAACAATGACAAACCTCATCTTTCAATTCCCGCCATTCAAATCGCGATGTTGACTATCATTAAAGGCTTTTTTCCAGCTATTCAGATTGCTGCCAAGCCAATATGATGTCCCTTCGCAGAAGCGAATCCCATCTCTAGAAGTTCGGGATTTAGTCATAATGGGCCTAAATAAATAAAAAAGTTGCTTATTCCAAAAAATTTGAATAAGCTTTAATAAAACAAAGCATTTATAAAACCATGCTCCTGGTAAATGAATGCAAGTTCATCTAAGTCCATTTCTTTTTTTAAACTTAAAGAAAGAGTTCCTAAATACAAGAAGGTGAAAGTCATTCGATATTGAGTTGTTAGAATATAATGAAAAATAAGTTATTATTTTATACTGAATCAAAAACAGTGTCAGTAAAAGTTTTAAATAATGCCTCTTACTTTCTTTTAAATAATTGCCTAAAATTAATTGGAGGCCTTACATTCGGCAGAAACATTCCATTACTTGCAATATCTAAAGGAGTCTAAAGGCGAATGAGAAATTAGATCAACCAGACATTAAATACTTAGCAAAACCAGCACAACAAAAATTTCTTAGAGCAGCTGCCTCCTTATATGGTCAGATTCAAATTATCTTCCTTAAATCCTCTATCAAGTTCCGAGTCACAATACTGCGTTAGCCTTCTTGCATCCTGACTGATTAAGGAAGAATTTTGAAATCTGACATAAGGAGGCAGCTGTCTCTGAAGGTATTAATTGTGTGCTGGTTTTGCTTAAGTATTTAATCTGGTTGATCTAGATTTCTTCATTCGCCTTAGACTCCTTTAGATATTGCAAATGTATGGAAGTTCTGCGAAAGTAAAGGCTCCATTATTTTAGGCATTATTTAAAGAAGTAAAGCATTATTTAAAACTTTTTACTGACACTGTTTGATTCAGTATAAAATATAACTTATTTTTCATTATATTCTAAAAACTCATATCGAATGTTTTCACCTTCTTTGTTATTTAGGACACTCTTTCTTTTGTTTAGAAAAAAGGAATGACTTATGATGAACTTGGCATTCATTTACCAGTGAGCATGGTTTTTATAAATGCTTTGTTTTATTAAGCTTTATTCAAAATTTTGAGCAACTCTTTTTTTATTTAGGCCCATTTATAAATCCCGAACTTCTAGAGATGGTGATTCGCTTCTGCGCAGGGACATCATATTGGCTTGGTGCAGCAACTATAGCTGGAAAAAGCTTTAATGATAGTCAACATCGCGATTTTGAATGTGCCGAATTGAAAGATGAGTTTGTCATTGTTCAGTTTCAACAATATTCCTTTTTTATTTGCTAACAGAAATTTTTTTATCTCTCTATTCATCTTCCACTGGGTCATCCTCGTCATTTCTCAATTATCTATTGGATATTCCACAATGTATTCACTGTCGTTGTCAGCGGACAGAGTTTTTTCCTTGGAATAGAAAGAGGATACATTTATTGATATCGACGGACTTTCCTATCATACATGTAGTTGCAGTATCTATTCCCATATTCATCAGCCAAATTGTTAATGTCACATGCAGACTTGCCATATCCACTAACTGCATACGACAGTTGCATCAACGCCAGTATTGCGTATATATTATTCTCAACACACCAACATTTTCTCTTTGCATTTGTTTTCTCGCCCCATCTACCGCATCCATTAAAGGCAGCTATCCCTCAATGATGGTTATTTGAACAATGGTCCTGCCGCCTTAACGGATTACTGCTGCTCGCTTGGCTGGCCTTAGCTGCGGTGATGGACAGCTATTTGAAACTGCGATCAAAAGCTATCGGAAATTGCAAGAAGATTAATAACTGAAAATTGAATGATGATAATGGAAGCATATACTTTTCCCTGTTGACACTTCTGTCGCACAAACCAAACAGGAACAAAATTTATCTACTCCACAGCTTCACTTCAACGGGAGCACAGCAATTTGATTCAAAAGCTCTGGAATCAAAGTTGTCTCTGATTGGTTTAAATCGTTTAATTATCGATCAAGCTCAATTGGTGCGTGAATTTTCACTCCCGTGAAAATAATGTTGAGCACAATAGGGGACAGACTGCCTTTAACTTGGGCATAGACCTGAAGATGCCTATTGTTTTCAGTTGGTTTAATTACCTGATAAAAGCTCACCTACCCATTCAAACACAGTTTCCCTGCGATGACCATAATCCAAGGCATTTGTTTGAAAATGTGCTGACTGCATTATATTCTCATATCGTGAGTAGTAACGTATTTCTAAATTCACGAATCTTGCTTTTACACAATGTACTGACACTAATAAAATTTACTAAAAAAAAAATTATCTTTGATATTGAGATTCTACATTCTTATAAATTACCACACAAGTTTTGATGTTTATCTTTTGATTCAATTTCTTTATTTCAATTTGTGTTAAATAATAATCAAAATAATATGCTCCAAGCATTCTATTAAGTAATCATTTTCTTCTTCTTGCGTATATTCAGACATTTTCAGTGGCAGACATTCTTGAGAAGATTACAGAAGCCCATTTTAGGTGAAATAATGGTTTTCCTATAGTCCTTATTTCTTTGGTCTGAGTTTCAAGGTTTTTATTATGTCATTTTATAGAATAGCACGAAAAAGCGGAAACCATAGCAATTTAAAATGTACTTATCGTCCGGCATCTCACGAGCATTGTGTGCGTCATGATTAAATGTCCCAAAGGTAAGTAATATTATGTCTAGTGCGAAATGAAAGAAGATTGAGAGAATCGGATTGTTCGCATTTGATTGCTTCCTGTTAGGAAGGATGTCGCATTGATGTTGGTTCCTTATTAGAAGGAATGTCGCATTTGATTGCGTTCCTATTAGATGAAGGATGTTGCATTTGATGTGTTTCCTTGTTAGGAAGATGTTGCATTTTGATTGGTTCCTTGTTAGAAGATGTCGCATTGATGGTCCTTGTTGAGGAAGGATGTCGCATTGAATTGGTTCCTTGTTAGGAAGGATATGTCGCATTTGATTGGTCCTATGTAGGAAGGATGCGGCATTTGATTGGTTCCTTGTTAGGAATGATGTTGCATTTGATTGGTCCTTGTTAGGATAGGAGTATGTCGCATTTGATGGTTCCTTGTTAGGGAATGATGTTGCATTTGATTGGTTCCTGTTAGGAAGGATGTCGCTATTGATTGGTCCTTGTTAGGAAGATGTCGCAATGTTGAATTAGGTTCCTTGTTAGGAATGATGTTGCATTTGATTGGTTCCTTGTTAGGAAGGATGTCGCATTTATTGGTTCCTTGTTAAGGAAGGATGGTCGCATTTGATTGGATTCCTGTTTAGGAAGGATGTCGCATTTGATTGGTTCCTTTTAGGAAGGATGTGCATTGATTGGTTTCCTTGTTAGGAGATGATGTTGCATTTGATCTTGGGTTCCTTGTTAGAAGGATGTCGCATTTGATTGGTTCCTTGTTAGGAATGATGTTGCAGTTTGATTGGTTCCTTGTTAGGAAGGATGTTGCATTTTTGATTGTTCCTTTGTTAGCGAATGATGTGCTGCATTTGATTGGTTTCCTTGTTAGGAAGATGATGTTGCATTTGATTGGTTCCTTGTTAGGAAGGATGTCGCATTTGATTGGTTCCTTGTTAGGAATGATGTCGCATTTGATTGGTTCCTTGTTAGGAAGGATGTTGCATTTGATTGGTTCCTTGTTAGGAATGATGTCGCATTTGATTGGTTCCTTGTTAGGAAGGATGTCGCATTTGATTGGTTCCTTGTTAGGAAGGATGTCGCATTTGATTGGTTCCTTGTTAGGAATGATGTTGCATTTGATTGGTTCCTTGTTAGGAAGGATGTCGCATTTGATTGGTTCCTTGTTAAGAAGGATGTCGCATTTGGTTGGTTCCTTGTTAGGAATGATGTCGCATTTGATTGGTTCCTTGTTAGGAAGGATGTTGCATTTGATTGGTTCCTTGTTAGGAATGATGTCGCATTTGATTGGTTCCTTGTTAGGAAGGATGTCGCATTTGATTGGTTCCTTGTTAGGAAGGATGTCGCATTTGATTGGTTCCTTGTTAGGAATGATGTTGCATTTGATTGGTTCCTTGTTAGGAAGGATGTCGCATTTGATTGGTTCCTTGTTAAGAAGGATGTCGCATTTGGTTGGTTCCTTGTTAGGAAGGATGTCGCATTTGATTGGTTCCTTGTTTTTTTAGATACGAAAAGTACTCCAGTATGTTATGTTTTTGCTTTCCAATGCTATCTCCAAATTTTACAGTACTAAAGGCCATTTTGGTCAATTGTCTTGGTTAAATCAGTAATATTTTATTGCATGATATTGAGGTGTAGCTTCCAGCTAGAACATTGTGAATGATCCATGTATTTTATTTTTTCAGCTCTTCAAAACGAGTCAACAATCCTCATCTGAGAGCCAAACTGGCGGAGGCACTTGCTGCACTGTTACCAAGGAAACGGTCTGATGACATAGGCTATTCTTCTGCAGTGAGTGCAGAGATTATTCTATAGCTTTTAAATACAGATCAAAATATCTTGATAGCTCACTTTTTTTGGTCTTTGTTTAAAAATATGCTTGGAAAGTTTTTTAGAAATGAATCTGTGTTATTATCGATTCATCAGCTGTTGCCTAAGTTTCCCCTTAGTACCGTTCTAATCTATAAACATAAAGGTGTACTATACGACATCAAGCACTTCATGACAGACCGATTTATTTGTATGAGCTCATGCTTCATAAGTTGTTGTTGTATTGTTCATATTGAAAATGTCTCCGGTAATTTCCTATAAAGCATTAAAGTTTCGGCACATTAACTGTTATACGTCACTATTAGCGGTCTATTTAAGCTGACTAAGTTTTCTATGATACCCATCTGATTCATTTAGCGACCGATTTTTCCAACAGATACTTGGAGGGAGGGTTTTCGAAACATGCCAGTTGATGCCACATATACTCCCGGAAGCTCTTCTTAAGCTGTTTGTTGACATTGAGTTTACTGGCCATTCCTTGGAGTTCGAACAAAAATTTGGTATGTTTCTTTTTTGTCGCATCTGGTCATATGTACGTTTTTACTTTCATTCAGTTACTCAGAATTACTTCAAAAAATAAAGTGACGAAGTCAACAGAGTTTGTTCAATGTTTTTTGTTTAATTGTCAAAAAATCCTGTTTCAAAAAGTTTCAACAAACATAGTTTGTTATTTAACACGATAGATTGTTTCATAAAAAGGAAAGAGAAGCCACATTATTCATTTATAACTATATTTCGAGGCAGCTCTAATTAAACTTCCTTGCAACACAAATGATAACGTCACCTGGTCTTAGTGCTAGAAATCTGGTATTAGTTTTTTGTTTCCTTCTAGAAACTTGTATCCTTCTAGAAATTAATGTTTACTTTCTAAATGTTTTCCAAAATTGCAACATTGATGCTATGGTTCCCTCGAATTTTATTGTGTGTAATGTATAGTTATTTGAGATTATCTATAAGGCATTCTTAACATATTATAATTGTTTGGTTGCTGTTATTATATGTATAAAATTTTTCACAGCAAACCAATTCTAGTTATGCAACAGCATAATCGATAATGGAACTATGTTCACTTAAGACTGTATCCGTTTCATTTTCCCGAGGTTTAGTCATATCAATTCACTAACAACTTTTAATCATACAGTTCTATGCATAGGACTGTGTACATGTTCAAATATAATTTTGCCACACTATGCCATGGCATGTTTTATAAATTCGATATTCTGTCAACATCATTTCATACTAAATACTTTCAGCTAATCTTTAAATGATCTCAAAGGCATGGCTATGTCTGCTCAAGGGAAATAGTACTATGGCTATATTCCCAGATATCTTTTGATGGTTTTTCAATGTTTAGACTATCGTGATAAAACCAAAGCAAACGGAAGTAAGACTACCCCAAACAAATGACTTTTAAGCCACTTTATGATTATTCTTAACCAGGATATCGTCATCACATGTACGCTGTCCTCGAATACATCTGGAAACTCCCCAGCTATAACAAAGTATTTCTGGATCTATTCGAAGAGGTAATTTATTCATCTTTGCTGTATCCTATAATTAAATGTACATTAATGATACCCATTTTGACACTTGACAATATTAGTTGATGGCAAATTATCTTTTGATTATGTTATCCTAATTTCATCTTTGCTGTCTTATTTTTTACAGGGTCGTATATATTACTCAGAAAAGTCTGAATTTTCAACATTCCCAAGATTTATTAACCTGCTCATGAATGACAGTACGTTTCTTTTGGACGAAGCTCTTCAGGTATGTTGATAATTTCCACTTCTTAACCAGTGCTGTAGCCAAGAGGGATAGGGGCAAGGAAGCATTGTAGATTGCTACCTAGATGGTCAGCTAAAAACTTCTACGTATTTTTTCGAATCCGAATGAGGGGAACAGGGGATGGGGTTTGAAATTTCATCAGCGCTGTGAAGTAGTAATTGTATTGTCAGTTGTTAGCAAATACTGTTTTTAGTCGTTTAATATGAGTTTTTTTAAAAAAAAGTTGCCCCCAGGGTTAGTTTCTGGACGCCTATCTTACCTTCCCTGTGCCCCCTCCCCTTGACTGGATAAAAGGAAGAAACTTTAATAAAATCTCTTTCCTTCCTTACTGAAAGCCAGCACTCACTAAAAAATATGTTCTCAATAGAGCATGTGCGAAAGGGGAAGGACATTTATCTTATTAAAAAGAGAGCTTTGCTAGCTCTTAGGCTCGAGTTTTGCTAACTCAAAAGGTTACAAATTTAGGTCTTTAACGATAACCGGAAAAAATTCCTTAGTTCTATATTTTGGAACCCACCCTTAGCCAAAAGGGAGATTCAAAAACATTTGCTATAAGTAGGACCCTAAAATTTTTTCCAATCTACTTGTCCCCAGGCCCCCTTTTTCCTTTTCCTCCATTTTGTGCACTAACAATTGAGCCCTGGCTATCCACTGCTCTACTGAATCTTTCTTCTAATGCCTCCTATGTTGTGTTTAGGTTTACAGCTGGTATAATTTGAAAATAAACAGCCGTGGTCAACTAGTTTGAGCATGCTATGTTAAGTTAAACGAAACTGCTTCATTAGGATCCCTGTATTTCATCTTTATGCAAAGAATACTTTTAACGCATGTATTAAGATATCACACACCTGATGGTTTTTTAAAGCCTCGTGCGTAGAATAGTTTTCGTTTGAAAATCACATTGTCATCTACAGTGACGTGTCCCTTTACCTGAAACTCAACCCAGCCATTTATATGCTTTCAGTGATAAGGAGCTTATCCTTATATAAAACCAGGAATATCACAGATTTGCCTTATTTCAGAATATTGCTCCTTACAATATAAATCAGGAAAAGGGGCGTCCAGGTCATAGTTAAAGGCAAAGTGGGTGAGCCACCCTGTATATTGCCTGCAAGTTTTAAAATTCACCGACGAAGCACCCTTTAATGGCAAAAGTCTCGACTTCTAAGGTAGATCTTGATAGTGAAATTATCCAACTACTGAAAATCAACCGAAGTCATCAACACGTTACTGGCTACAAATTTGAAATATCGCTGTTGTTCTGATATCAACCTGATTCTTGTCATAAAGCCTTTTCTTCAAACGGGTTTAAAACTCACTATCGATGTTACTGATGTATGTGTGATATGTATTCTGCTTTTGACTATTGTTGTTATTGTTTTGTAAAGCACCTATCCAAGATTCGAGAGCTTGAAAAAGAAAAACAAGATGAAAATTGGACAAAGTTACCGCGACAAGTTCGTGACGAGGTACGCTAAATTTGAAGACATTTTGGCCTAGAACCGATTATAACAAATTTTCTTGTTGAATTTAAAGCACTACTATTAAAAACATAACATGCATCAAACTATCCAGTATGTTGAATAATTTGTGCGTAGGATTAGGCTTAGCTTCAGTTGCTGTTCTTTTGAATATAGGGATATCTCATTTGAGACGTGCTTATAGTTATTGGATATTTTTATCTACACAGAAAGAGAGGACCCTGTTTCAGTTAGGCGAGATGTCACGAGGCTATAACATAATGGCGAATGAAACTGTGCATGTATTGTCGTATATCACCAAAGACGTTACAAGGTAATTTCACGTTTTCAGTTTTTTGTAGGAATGATAACTCTTAGGTTGTTAGAACTTATTTTTTAACTAAATACTGGTTATTTTTTATACTGGCTATGTTTATCGTATGACCCCGTGTATGCATTGTCAAGAATCGAAAGGCTTGATTCTTATAAAGAAATACTTTGGCATTAGATCTGTCTTTTCGAAACTTTGTCTTAATTGAAATAGAAAAATGTTTTATTTAATTCTTGATCCACTTGTAGAGGTTATTAAAAAAATACTAACAAGGTTAGACAAATTTTGCTATGCATGGTTCTGTTATAGCAGTGCATTTTCTTGAAAGAACTTTTAATGCTTAAAATTCTCAATGGAAAGCAAAACTTTGATCAAATTTGAGCTTCCGTTGTTCTTTATACATATATTTGCAAATTTTAGGCCATTTGCAAGCCCTTGCATGGTAGAGCAAACCGCATCGTTTCTTAATTACTTTCTGATGCATCTTGTCGGGCCAAAGAGAAGAGATTTGAAGGTGAGCTAAACTTGTTTTAACTTTGACTTGAGATAAAAGAAGTGGTTTTTCCCAGGATTCTCGTTGTGGTACTGAAACTATTTTCTGGTGCATTTATTCACAATTTTTAATTTTCTTTCAATCTTTCAAATGTGTTTATTTTCAATTGCCTTTTATTTTACTCTGTTTGTCTTTTTTTCTTTATTTTGTTCTTTTTCGTGTTTCTCTAAGAGAAATGGTTTTTATAAACCATTTCATTGTTATTCGTATTTTTCCATCCGTGAAGATTACTTGTTACACATTGCATCAGTCTTGTCAAATTTACGCTCTGGTTGTTGATTTTCGTGTCTCATCTTGTTACCAAAACAGATTTTCTTGTAAGACTGGTTACAAATGCTACCTAAAGAAGCTTTTCCTAATTATTTATCTGGTTTTGTGCTCATTACAGGTAAAGGATTTCGACAAATTCCATTTCAAACCGAGTGAGCTTGTCAAAAACATCGCTCAAATCTTAATCAGTTTAGGTTTAGAAAAAGATTTTTGCTTGGCTGTGGTTTCTGATGGAAGATCGTACACAAAAGACCTATATGCCCAAGCTGCCAAGGTTTTAGAGTGAGTACCTTGGTTTCTTCGTAATTCTTTGAATTCTTATCCTGCACCTCTGTTATCGTAGGAATTGTTGCTTGTTCAAAAGGGATTGAAATCCGTTAAAAAACGCGAATAGAATGTCTTAAGTTATCACCAACTTTTATAACCCTTAATTATGCTATTTCCAAATAAATTTTTCTTGTTACATTTAATTTTTTTATGATAGATTTGTGTTGTTTAGACTTTTGCAAATTTGAATTTTGTCTACATAGACAAATTTTACAAAATGACAAAATTGCAAGTCATTATTTCGCATTTTGTTTCAAAAAATCTCCAAAAAAACATGAAAACTGATGCATGAAAAGTACTACCTCTGCATATTTCAGACAACTCAGAGTTCCTCACGATTTTCTTGAAAAGTTTCAATCCCTCGCTGCAAAGCTGGAAGAATGCGCTGACATAGCTAAAGAAGAAGAAGAAAATACCCCAGAGGTAGATCTCGTTTCACGTTTATCTCTGACCTCTTTTCGATGTTCCGTTTTATACATGACAGTGAAGAAGCGGGCATAACCCTAACTTAATGCAGATTTTCAGGATTGCTTAGAAGGCTTTTTCAGCGCCTACAGAAGCTCCCTTACGACCGACAGTGATCAGTCATCGCATGATTGAGTGATAGGTACAGCTGCATGAATACTTTCTGGTCAACATGCAATTTTCAATGCCCCGATGAATTTATCCAACATTCGGTTGCGCTGAAAACATTTTTGCTTAGCATGAACAATCTTCCCTTCTTCTTTATCTTAAAACTTTTTTCATTAATTCATTTTGAATAATTCATATCTTAAAACTCAGTAATTCATTTTTTCAATCATTTCTTTTCTTTAGCCTCCAGAAGAATTTGTGGATCCTATCCTTGGCACTTTGATGTTAGAGCCGGTGCTATTACCAAGCTCTAAAAAGATTCTAGATAAATCCACTATAGCAAGGCATTTGCTAAGGTACTTTTTAGGATGACGTCAAAAAAATATATTTTTTGTTATTTTTGAATTTTTACTATTGGTATATGAAGCAGCACTAATATAGAATATATCTAAGTGTCCAATTTCAATTGATTCTTTTAATCTAAATGGCTGAGATTTGCCCTTGAAGACCCGAATTTTTCTTAAACTAAAACGATCACGGAGTGATTCGATTGGATATTTGAATGTTCATTTGGCGACATCTCTGCTAATATTAGCTGGATTTGATTTTTTATCAAATGTATGCTTTTTTTAAAGTATTCTTTAAGAGTACATAATAATAATTAAAAAATTCCCAAAATATATTTCTATGACTTCACCGCGTCTTAACACTATATAAATGATTGAATGATCGCTTCCCGTGTGATTGATCAATGTTACCTTGGTTGTTTATATGGTTGATTGACAGAATATCGATTGATTTTAATTTGATTGATATAGGTGTCGAATTTCAGATAACCTGTACAAGCAAACAATCGAAGATATTGTAAGATAGTGCATCTTAAACAACTCTTGTGTAACTGCGTTACAAATGCATTAGAATATGAATTATAGATATACTGGGGAGTTTTCGCATATGTCGTGTTCCTATAGTGTCAAGGCTGCAAGTGCAATTTTCTTAAACATGTCGTGAAAGAAGCGTAAGCTGAATTCTTAATACCTTTCAGCGATCCTAAAGACCCGTTCAACCGGAGCCCATTAACACTGGATATGGTACAGCCGGATGTAGAGTTACAAGAAAGAATATTGAAGTGGATGGACGATAACGGTGTCAAAAGACCTAGTCGCTACACATCGAAGGACTGTTCAGGATAATAGAGAACAGCGTGAAATATTTTAGGCAGTATTATAATTGGTCATATTTCTCTGCAATTTTCCTTAGGTACTCAATATTTGATAGCCTCGGATTTTCCATCGAAATTTGCTCAATATCCAGACCCTTGGGAAAATTGCCCATGTGAATGGGCTTTAATTTAGCGTCTATAAGAGGTTTAGTTATTCCACTGGAGTTCTCAATGTGCGTAGTGATGTAAACAACATGTTTTGCTGGTAATATTTTTAGGCCATGTAATTTAACTCAAGGAGGAAGGATGACGATCTGCAAGATGTCTACCTCACGCGTCACCATATTAATTACAGACCTAATTCATAGATATAGGTGTCAACTTTTTATGCACCCTCAGAATAAAGATAATAGGTTGGATTAGATCAGGTATGTCCAAATTAGGCAGCAACCACTTCTAGGCCTGGCAGCATATAAATTACGTATTACTGAGTGAAGATCTTGTACGTTGAATTTTAATACCAGTACATGTATGAGAAGACAGATTAAGGATAATTTATCAAAATGAATCGTATCTCTTACCTTTACTGCGTCACTTTCTTTGTCCATTCTTCCCCTCATAAGCCTGAAATCCCTCCGAAAATATCACCACCCCAATCAGTTCCCACCTCTCTCTCTAGAGAAAAAATTTATTGTAAGCTTCATAAGGTCTTTCAACATTGTATCGTGATATTTCTGAATCTCTAGATGAATTATGCAATTCTGCTGATGGTGCTGCAAGTGTTCATAGAATCATATACTTCACTCTCCCAATCTTTCCCTAACTGTTGACATTACTTCCTGTAAATGCAGAACAGATTTGCTAAAATTGGATTTTCCATAGCACAATATATTATCCAATGTTTTCATGGATTTTTATGAGCAAATGAAGCTTGTTGAGTCCCTAAATACTTCTTACCAAAGCGGGGATGAGGAATATTAAATTTATCAACTAAACAAAAAGTATTACATTTGGAAACAAAAATGGAAAGATGTTTGCGCTTAAGAAAAAGTTGATCAAGTTTTAAACTGATTTAAACGACCCAATCACTTGAAAAACCAAATTTTTCACTCTTAAAACCAGGGCATGAAAGCCCATCCGACCATGTGACCGGGCGGTCGCAGAATATTTTTCATGAACAAAGTTCTGCAGGAAACTTCTTGAAATATACCGTTTTGCCAGAAGCACTCTTGTTTCATTAATTTTCATCAAAAGAAAAAACATGAAGAAAACAGCAAATGTAGGTCCCTTGTACAGGTTAAAATGGGTTTTCTACCTAAGAACCCTTGGGAATGTTTTTAAAATTACGGTTTTTGGAACGTTACAATTTAAAGTTTCTTTTGTCCTCGCGTTCTCACAGGAAATTTATGCATGATGTTTGTCTGGTCGCAGGAAGGGAAAAAATTTTCATGCCCTGCTTAAAACACCCCGATAGAAAAAGAAGGCACAGTGCCAAATAGTTTCTTCTCTATACATGTTTTCAATGAGCAGAATAAATGACGATCATTTTTTACTAGCTATCCGGCAATTTCATCAACGAGTCACTCAGAACCCTTGAAAAGAAGGTGTCTCCTAAACCACCTTTGAGAAAATTCGGTCTTTTATTTGCAGTGGCAGAACGACATTTGTTAAATTTCAACAAAAGACACTCTGATCATATGATTGCATTTACAGTGTATTTGATTGCAAACTTGGACATAATTTTTGGACTAACTTTGATTGCGGACAAGTTAATTTTAAGTTGTTTAACTGTGCTTGAATAGCAGTCCAAACAATCTCTTGTGGATGGTGAGCTATCATTCTTTGGACTTTTTTAGAACATGACGTACCTCAAGGCAGTGTGCTCGGTCCGCTATTTTTTGTTATAAACAGGGGGTACTATAGAATCTTTAGAGTAGGGATGTCCAGGGAACATTTTTAGCTTAACCTATTTGGTAAAAATGGCTTTGTAGAGTAAGCTGCTTGATACAATGCCTTGATATTTTCTGGTTCTCAAATTCTGCAGAATATGGGGAAAATGTAGAAAATTTAGTGCAGCCTCACTTTAATTTTCTGTATTATTTCTATTCTTTGCTTGGCTGTTTTTCTGTTCTGTTGAGCCCTGGCCGCTATATAGTGAGGTCGAGAGCTGGTTGTGTGACGCTTTTAGTTTGAGATTCGAAGTGAAGGGGAAAGTCGTTGGAAGAAGGAAAGTTGTTGGGAGAACGAAGAGGACTCTAGCGGATAAAGAAGAAGAAATTCTGGACTCTAGCGGATAAAGATGAAGAAATTCTGATGAGATATTGAACTATGAAGAACATTGAGTTGAAATTGTTTGCGTTGTAAATAGTTTATGGCAGGGCATTTTTTAACATACACATTGAACATAGTGGTGGGGGAATTGCCCCACCAGGCCCTACGAGCTCTCCCACCACTGATAAGCAAAATTCTACTTGAACCCCAGATGCCAAGCCAGTGTGGGGCCCTTTCAAAAGAATAAATATAATGAAAATGGGCTGGCAAACATGATGTTTTGGTGATATGTCACCACTACTGCAAGCTCAAGGAGTCGAACAACCTATGCCTTCAGTAGGGATGACATTCAGATTTTTCACTGAAAACGTTTGAATCAAGGAAGCATTAGAAAAGACCGAGCAGAGCGTCGGTTTAAAGAGGCAACCTAACATAGATTCTCTAAGGTTTTAAAAGCCCTGTGGCAACACCGAAAGATAAGGTCTGCTACGAGCTAAGCGAGCAGAAAATTTTTGAGGACCATGCCCTTTTGATATGCTGAAAATGCATTTCAGAATGTTTTTTGCAGTCACTTTGTTGCAATTGTTTAAAGCATTGTACTATTGTTGATTGATAATATTGTAACTTTGATTGATTTCTTCCTTAAACTGTTTCCCTTAACATGAAAGCCTTAGGGCGTTTTGCCCCCACCCCCTCACCAAGCAGATCACAAGGATTTGGATCGTGGCCAGAAGGGTCACCCCCCTACTCTTTTTCCTCATTTCGTATAGTGACTAAGCATTTACAGGGCACTTTTTTGTTATGCAGTTGGCAAAAAGGGCAACCCGGTAAATTGCAAAGGGGCATTTTCCTGGACTATTTACAGGTGTGAGGGGGGGGTGCACGTGTCCCCTGTGCTCTCTGTTCCTACGTCTATGTTTTTAAGAAATCATTTTTACTAGGTTCCTTATATTAAATATTCCATGAATAGTTTCCAATTTTGTTTATAAACAATATGTAAGAACGCTTTAAAGAGACTTCATGTCAAGTCTTGAAGCCTAAATTATCAATTCTAAAAAAATTCGATGTGGAAACAGCGTTACCATAATGTCACAAACATTTTTATAAATGTAATAAATTGCAAACAACGCACAAATTTCAATTCCACATCCAAAACTAAATTGTTAACTTCTTTTAGTTGATGTCCTCTAGTCCTTGCAACAAAGCCAGGATTTCTAGCGTAAGTAAAAACAAATAACAATCATAAGCAATCGTTCATAAATCCCATACAATTCCTTGAGGTAAGAATGGGCCTTTTTAAAAAATGCCCCACCACTCAAAAATCCTTAAAAAATGCCCTGGTTTATGGTATTCTTTCTTGTGTTGGTTTTAGATTAGCTTCGTTCGCTGTTTATTACAATCCCCGTATACAGTCTTATTCTATACTGAAATTAACTATACAGACATATTCTAGATCTGAATCTTCGAACTTTATTTTCGAATAACTATTTTAGGTATGTCTAGCCTGTTACCCTAAGGCGAGAGATACACCTAATAATTCCTAATAATAAGGCGAGATAATTCCTTTCCTTATGCTAGAAATTTGAGTCTACGCAGGAAAATTTCTCTATAGAAAATATCTTATTTACAGACAAAATCGAAAACAGTAAGAGTCGTCAAATCAATGGGTATCTGGGTCACCAAAAAAACTTCGGGCTTATCTTTATCCTAGATAGTACCCCTATCTTATAATGCTAGG
The DNA here is from genome assembly GCF_013076305.1 of Rhopilema esculentum. The sequence goes on along the minus strand of NW_027019302.1, from coordinate 5,008,180 downwards.
GGTACTATTTAGGATAACAATATAATCCCGATCTTTTTACACGCAATATAATACACGCATTTTTTATGGTAGATTAAGCTCAGGAATAGTAATCAGTTTCTTGTTTTTTTAAGGCCAAGCGATTATTAAGAAAAAAATTTGAGTCGAGCGTTGAGGGTCTTCCAAGGGTTTTCGAGAACAAGGAACATGGCAAAAAATAATACAGAAACGCGAGAACAGCTTAAATTTTCCACTGGGAACATGGGAACATCATTACTACTTTAAGGGACCAAGATGAAATTTTTTATTTTTCAAAGGGAACACGGGAACAAGTACCCCTCCTCTTCCGGGAGACCCTCAAGGTTGAGAGTTTTCAGCACTGCGGCTTCTTAAATGTTGGTTTCTCAAAATATGCGTTTTGTTTGTTAGAGTTTTGGGTCAATTGATTTAAGCTGTCTCACCTACTATATCTGAATTTATTTCAATGGAAATGATACACGTATGTTTTTCGACGAGCCAAAGAGTAACGAGCCAGTTACACGTCACAATTGAGAAAGAGCAACGACAGAGATACACGTGGGATAATGCTCTATGAAAATTTAGTCTGTACTTACCTTTAGTTTGAAAGAGGTCTATAACCTGCACTGTCTGTTGTCAATCTAGCGACTGCCTCTCTGCAAGATACCTATTTGGGTCTTAGATATGAATATAAACACCCATTTCAAGTTTGCAAAGTAAAGTTTTGAGGCTTGTTGCAGCCTACCAGAAGGCCATATTGGAAAGGGAGAAATTCAGCAGATACTTTCTCAATAATAACTTCAAAGCCCGCTGAAAAACAATGAAAACTCAAAAGAACATGCCATTCCGATTCCCTTGGGCGTTAATCCCAAAGCCCTGTGGACTCGCCACGCTTCAAGGAATGCTAGGCCTGAACCAAGGGGGGACCGAATTTGTATATCCATTATTTTTGGATATTTACTCTTTCTCTGTTAAAATGGATGGAGGTCATGGGGAAAACCATTACCAAGAGGATAGAACAAGATGGAATACTGATGGGTTGCAGAGTTAGGGGCTCCTAGGGATTTGTATTGAAAGTCTGCAGCGGGGACCGGGCACCAGTTCAAGTATAGGAGGGCTGAAAAGGGCGTGACCAAAATTTTTTAAGCCCACGCCCTCTATAACGCCGGAAAACGCCCCTTTTAGAAAATACTGGCTTATTTCTACTGGGGTTTTATAAACAATCTGGTTCAGGGAAGATATCAATAGTTTTAAATAGTTAAATTAGATTGGGGATAGTGAAACATCAAAAAACACCTAGAAAATGAACAAAAAGGGTTCCCAGTCATGAAAAACTGCTACTTCTTAGGAGTATACTATTCAATGTTTAGTTAGACCATAGTTAGAGTAAACTTTCATGAACGTTTTCTAACGTATTATCGCAAAAAAGTGGAGGGGCTTAGGCCCCTGCTAGCCCAATGGCTGCGCGGTGCCTGGTCTGCAGATCTATGAGTTGCACAATACAGAGGACATGGGCATGGGCATGGAACATATTCTGCACAGGAGCTCGAAATTGCTCACTACGCATATATCTAGCAGGAAAAACTAACTAAATATATTCCTAAAAAATATTTTGGGAATTTGTTTGGGAAACCGGATCCCATGTAACTCCCCTAGTTCTACCGCTCTGATAAAATGGTCTAAAGAACAAATCTCTGGTATATGTTGATCTGCGTTCTCATACAAGCAACTAAATGAATATTCTGCAAAAGGGTTCAACAGAACACCACGCTATTCAATTTTAATGATAACAATTTAAAAATCTAACTTCTTTTCAAAATCATCAACACCTTTGCAACCCCCCCCCCCCCTGCAACCAGCCTTGGTACTATATAGTCCTTCGTTGGAAAGGGGTATTTACAGAAAACATAAGAAAAAAGAACATTCCTTTAGTGTGTTATTATTAAGCTATTTCTGTTTAATCCAAGCAATAGATTTTTGGGACAATCAATTTTTCTTACATTTCTGTAGCTCCTCTCTTTCCAATGCATGTAATCAGTCTTAAAAATGTATTTCACTGAAACAATCTAACCAACCTGCCTTTCAACAGTTATTGCCTTAAACAAAGTGTATTTTTTATTTTTGAAGAAAATATAAACCAATATCAAGGTATTCATTATGTTATCAGTATTTCTCATGGCACAAAGTAAGTAAAAAGGACGGACAAAGTTACCCTTTTATCAAATTTTCCTCTTGATGTAGCCCCTCAAAAAACAATGATAATTGAAAGAATTTCCCATGAAATAGACTGTGCATATCAGTTCAATCAGATTTTTGTTAGATTCTTCAATATAGAATACCGCAAATCTTCTAATTGGTCTCCCCCCTCAAAAAAGTCCCTCCCCTCAAACAAGCCCCCACCCTAGAACTACAAATTGTCAATAAGCCCCCTTAAAAAAAGCCCCCACTGCTACCGTAAATTCTCGAATGGTCCAACCCCTCCATTTGATGACCATCTGAGGTTGCCTATGGTGTTTTACTGAACTACCACAACAAATTCATACTTTTGGTAGTAATTAATTACTATCTTTTAATAATGTATTCTTAATATCTACAATAATTTTATAAGCTCATCCTCATATTAGCCACCCCCCCGTATATGCCCTCCTCGAATAAGCCCCCATCAAAAAATATCAAAAATAAATAAGCCCCCAGGGGGCTAATTCCAGGATTTACAGTAATATGCAAAAATTAATTGTAGCAGATATTCTCCTACCCTTTTGATCCTGGTCAAAATTTAATTCAGGCAAAAATAACTTTGACTGGGGCTATAAAATCAGGAGAACACATGAAAACAACCAAACTGTACAAAAAGCAATGCCAATTGCTGATGTTAAGACACAGATACAATAATCTAGACAAAAAACGAAAATCGATATTTGCTAGGAAAATACTTCAGGACATCTTTAATTGAGAAAACATTTCACTTAAACCTTGTCCCTTGAGTTCTTTAAAACATATGTTAGTAAAGGCAGATCAAATGACAAAGCAAAAAGTTAAGGTGTAAAAAACATTTATACTGCATACACTTGTCCTGTATTTGTACAAAGCAAGGGAAGTATGGGTTAACAATGACTGAGGGTTATTCAACATTACAAAGAGTTTGTAGCAAATTCCTAAGAAAATGCTAGAAAGTTTTAAGAGTCAATTCATTCTTCTTTGGTTCCGTGTTTCAAGATGCGAGTAAACTCTACATAATTGAAGTTGCCTTTCCCATCAATCGGTGCTCCTCTCAACATGTCATCAACTTCTTCCTCTGTGAATCTGTAAAAAAGGTAGGAATCTAAATAACTGCTGATGTTATCACAATTTGCAAATAATGAGCTGTTTGGATACAGAAATGAAGAAAGAGAGAGAGAGGACCATTGAAAATTTAAAAATTGTTTCAACAAATTGAAATAAAAGAAAGACTGTTGCACCCCAGAAATAAAAGAAAGACTGGTTGCAAATATTGATAGCACAACCATGTTAACAGTTTTTACTTCAGAGGCAAAGCACTACATGCATTGTATGTAATAATTTTTCATACTCGTCTATAGCTTGGTACACAAATTAAAATTGTAACATATATATAACAAAAAAAAGAAACTCATAAGGCTTATGAATAATTTACAGGGAAATTAGAGGATAAAATGTCCAATGACTATTGGCAATTCTGATAACACAAACCAAATAACTAATAAGGAACCTTTGAAAGCTGTCTACAGTATAGCAGTTAAAACTACAAAACATGGCAATAAATTGGCAAAGTAAAAAATCTGAAACTTTGAACTAATCTAAGCTCAAGATTCCTTAATCTCTACTAAATGTTTGAACTAAATGTTTTAACTAAAAAGCTTGTAGTTTCCAATGAACAGAGGAAAAATCCAATGCTCATCTATAAATAAACAATATTCCCTGCAATTAAAACCTGTTTATTAAAAAATATCTTAATACTTGTATCAAATTCGAAGTATGGGTGTGTTGCATTCTTAGAATGCTGCTTATTATCTTCTGTCTACCGTAGGCCTAATCCTTATTATCAGCACTTTCTAACCAACCCACCCTCCACCGGGCACAGCTGTTCACGGCAGAACTGCTTGGAGAGCAAATAACAGCCAGCAATGTATATTTTCCTTAAAGTAGACTTGTAGTTACCGCAGGAGCTATATATGAATTTGTTACAGCACCCGAAACTATATGTACAAGTTCATACAATTCGCACAAAAACAAGGCATTCAAAGATGGAGTTGATATTAAATGCCATATGCCTGAGGGACTCGTGCATGTTGGATGAATCTAGCATTCTACTGATAATTTACTGCAGCAAACTCTGCAAAACATTTCTTTACTGTACTATAAATTGGTGACACAGCCTGGCTTTGTGCTTCCAGCCAAAGTTATACATTATAACACGCTCCAGGTGAGCCCATCTCTTCACCAACCATGACCCGCTCTTAGGCCATAAACACAATACAACTGCGACCCACTGCGGCTGACAGGAGGACATGGATTAACTTTCACAAGTGGGGTAATCTTGGTAATTCTGAAAGGACTGGGCAATGAAACGTTTTTAAACTAATCTTCGATGTTTTACCTGTCACCCATCGTTGTTAAAAGCTCTCGCAATCGATCTTCGTGAATGAAACCTGTCTGGTCTTCGTCGAAGCAGGCGAACGCATTTTTAATAACATCTTCTGGATCTGTACCATTTAGCTTTTCTCCATATAACGTTAAGAACATGGTGAAGTTAATGGCTCCTGGAGCTTCTTTCATCATTCCTTCGAGGTAGTCATCTGATGGATCTTTACCAAGAGATGCTAACATATCGTGTAGATCTTCTTTGTCAATAAAGCCATCTCTGTTTTGATCTATCATGTTAAAGGCCTCTTTAAACTCCTGAATTTGTGACTGATCGAACATAGCAAAGACATTTGAGGTAGCTCTCTGAGCCCTCTTTTTGGTGGTTTTCGACTTTGTCTTTTTGCTCGCCATTTTCGATATTCTGTCTCAGTTAACAGCTACTTCCCAAAAACAACTACAAGCAGCCTACTTCAGGAAATAAACTTTATATGTCTCAGTAGCGCCATATATGGTTGCCCCTCCCAACCTCCCAATCAGCAAAAACAAAGTTTTTGTTAAACAAACAAGATTGTTTCAGTTAGCCACTTAAATGCCGGCATTTCAGAGAGATGACAAAGAAACAATCATGAGGAAACATTCTGCATTGATCTTAGCCAATCACATTAACGTGCCTCTATTTCAATCTTCTCTGACCATGTGAAACAAAGATGGCTGACGACTAAAAAATTCCAGCCATGTTTATTGACATCTGTCTCATCAAAATACATTTGCTTGCAGGATCTAACCTTGTTTCCATATTCAGTTTGTTTCTATATATGTTTTCTATGAAATAAAGACTTTTATTTTTGCCTTTGACTGTAAGCTTAAATAATGATCTACTGCAGCAAATCATCAGTAAAGTCCGGCTGGTCAGTGTCCACAATAACCATTCCATTTCATACTGTTTAATCATTCCTTCACGTTCACATCACAAAGAACTATCAGAACATTTGTTCGAATATATAAAGATCTTTTGTGTTTCTTGATAATCTATACAGCGGCACGGTCGAAGATTAATTGTTGGGGGATTAAGCAAAAGCCCCCTTGTGACAGGAACCTGCCCCTAGCAAATCAACCCCTACATCCTTTACTATATCAACACTCTGCAGGGAAATTTTGATATACAAACGAGGGAAAACTGCACTTCCAGCCTCAGCGACTTTCCATCGTTTGAAAGAATGGGCTATTGTTCTCCTCTTTACGTAAACAAAGATTTGACCCACAGCTGAATTCCCTTAGAAAAGGCTATTCTCAACTTACTAATTCTGAAAACAAACATGTTGATAGGCACAATACCAGACTTTAAGGTGTAAGGATATTATATCATACATTTCGTCATTTTAGGATTATGTGAAAATTACATATAGGTATGGAAACCCCTCATTATTCTTGAGTATAGTTATTCTAACATTATAATAGAAATCAATGGAGTGGCTAAACGGGAATCTATAAAAAGAACAAGGGGGCCCTGCATTAAATCAATTAGAAAACAATGGCAGTAATGATGGGAAGCAGCCCCGCTATGCCCTGGCTTAGTAATGACGTCATAAAATACTTATTTTCGAAAAATAAGCTAAGTTGGCTAAATCTGTTTTAAATGGGCTAACTTCACGCCAATAGGATACTGTCGTTTTGGCCTGGTTCACAAATCATAGTACCAAGACAAAATTAAAGTAATCTGATTTGAAAGAGTTAATGCTCTTTAAACTGATTTTTTGCTTATAAGGCAATAGTCCCTGGAGCTCTTACTATTAAATGGTCTAAATTCAGCATTTCTTATAACAAATATCATGGAGACAGTTCTAACCGGCTCTGTTAGGTGTATCTTATTCAATTAAGTCATAAGATTACTTCTAGCATTAATGATTCTTTCTCAAAGAAAAGAGTTTTACAGCTTTTCTTTGATAAAGAATTTTCCATTGTTGAATTTCAAATGAGTCGTTAATACTTGGCCAAAACATTTTCGTAAGGATATTTCCATTGTCAAACAATAATGTAGCTATGCAGGTTTTCCACAGGATGTGCCTCTCCTCTATCCCAATCTTAAACATGCAATGTTTTATCTAATCTTGGAGCAGCTGTCCTCTAGCCTCTAGATCTAACAATTTCATCAGTTCAAGATGCTTATCGTAACCTCACCATTGGCAACGCCTCTTTTCACTCAACTTCAATCCTTCCTGCAAGTTCCATTAAAGATACTCCACAAAAAGCAAAACCTTCTCCTTTCTTCACCAGATTGTCAACTGAAGTTTACCATTGGGAAAGATCATTTTGACATTTCGGAGGAGCATGTTTGATCCTCTTGCATGTGCTTAAATGGATTTCTACAGGCTTTTCATTTGCTTTAACCTTTCTAAGCTTAATCTTCATTGGTTCAACCGAGCGCAATTACGGCTAGTGAATCAATAGAGACGTTGCCCAAAAGAACAAATTTTACGTTAACCAACACCTTGGTAGATGAACCTGGCTAGTACATAACGAAAATATCAGCAAATGGTTACGTAGGGTATTAAAACGTAGTACTGACCAGTACACGCTGAACATGCTATTGGTAAACTTTAAAATTGTTATTATTATTATGACTTGCAATACACACCTGTCACCCATGGTCATCATCAGTTCCTTTAGCCTCGTTTCGTGAATAACTCCACTGCCTTCTTCATCGAAGCAAGCGAAAGCATTTCTTATGACGTCTTCAGGATCCGTACCGTTTAATTTTTCACCATACAGCGTAAGGAACATGGTAAAGTTTATGGGACCTGTAGCCTCTTTCAGCATGCCATCAACGTAGTCTTCTTTAGGTTCCTTACCCAACGACGCATACATATCCTGCAGATCAGCCTTATCAATAAATCCATCACGATTTTGGTCAATCATATTGAAGGCTTCCTTAAACTCTTGGATTTGAGACTGATCGAACATGGCAAAGACGTTCGAGGTCGCCCTCTGCGCCCTTTTCTTTGTAGTTTGCTTTTTTCCCTTTTTGCTCGCCATTTTTTCTTCGTACTCAAACACAAGACAAGTGAAAAATTAAAGCAAGAGTGGGCCAACACAACCTCAGGCGTCCGTCACCTTTCAGTCTGGTCGATCAAGTTTTAATGTTTTTCTCTTTTGTTTGCCTTTGAACTGGCTTTCTTGTTAGCACAGTTCCTTATATGGTTAATCTCCTAAATCACAGGTATGTTAATAAATGAATTTAAGTAGAAAACCTGTTTGCTATTAAAAAGGAATTGCAAATTATGGCTTAATTAAACTTTAAGATATCAGTTTAGAAAGGGACAGTAACTACCATCAAGGGTTTTTTTCAACCACATACGTAATATAACAAACCCGACAGCATCCAGTAACATGAAACGTAACGGCCGCTTGTACTAAGGCGTTGTTTTTCGTGGAAAGTTCCACTGTGGTCCCCGTCACAGTTTGGTTGAAATTCGACACCAAAACTAATACCAATTGTAGAGTTTACAAGCAAAGAAATTGCCATGCAATTTTCTGATAGATATTCCTTAGCAATTGCAATTGACAGCAAACAGATGGCACACAAGCACCCTTAGTTGGAATCCCCTAGCTCGGCCATGTTTTAGTTTCTGAATAAGATGTGTACAATCAAGTTGTACAAAGGGAGAGGATAAGAAAATGCAATCCACTCTTTAGGACGCTCATTCACAAAAAATCCTTTGTAATAGGTATCATTTGTATTCATTGAAAGATTATTCCAAGGACTTAAGCCTAAAGCTAACACCGACAGAATAATAAAAATATCGCATGGAAAACAGGATCTTTCATTGCGGATTTATCTTCAATGGTTGGGGATGATAAAAACGCGAGTAAATCGGGTTCTCATTCAATGTTACCAGGGTGTCAAACAATGAAACCAACATGGTCATCTTGGGGATTTAACTTGAGCATGCAAAGCTGGGATTTTTGAAAGAGGGTGAGGCTGCATACAAGGAGAGGCACAGAAATGAAGTGCAATGGGAGAACCAGCGAATTTCTTGTAAGCTTAATCTGTGTAGACATTTCAGTAGAATGGCTGGATTGGAAAAGGCATCCACTGGCTACCATGTCCCCATCTGTTCATAATTCCCTGGCAAAATCAAATCATATCGATATTGTTTTAGGCATGGATGTTGAGACTTCATGTAGCTCTGTTTATGTAGCCACAAGAGAACTTTGATTCAATAAATGCGACTGATTCTCACTTTTGGATGAAGATTTGAGGATATTTTCCATTAACATTCCATACACGTGCAAAAAGAGGCAGTCGCTTCCAACCGTCGACTATAAATATATCATAAGCCTCAGGTTCCTCCTAGATCATAACATCATATAACGCAGAGGCTTGCCTAGGTTAAACCCAGGCTCATCCCTCCTTCAGTGATGGTTTATTTCAAATTGCTCTCAACACGGGCAGGTTGCGTCTACACGATAAAAATTTTTACTAGGGTTTATTCAATGCGGGTTGAACCCAGATATACTAACAAAGTATAAACATTGCAACATAGATCTCCTCTTCTATTTCCTAGCCATGGTCTTGGCAGCCCTGCTTACTAGCGATGAACTTTCAATTCCGTTCGTTCGGTATGCATTCAGTTAGTCAAGCTCTAGGTATAGAGAATACACGTGATTTATCCACACTGTTGGGTATATACAACTGAAAATATGTTTTTGTTAAGTTATTAAATTGGCTTTTCATGACAAACGTACTATCTTCCAAACAAGAAACATAGAACGCTGTAGCTTGGAATTCGATTGCTCTTTTCTACAAAAATGTTGTTTTTGTTTTTTTGTTTTCATAGAACAGAAAAACAAAGAAACCATCCATCAAACAAACAAGTACAACAAACAGAAGAAACAAATCGTGCATCAAAAGGCTTTTATGGACATCTTTGTGGCATAAGAAGAAGAACTGGGCCAATCTGTTCTCTTTTCCAGGGTGTGTGCAGTGAGGATGCAGGAAAGAATTGCCGTGGCATGGCTAAATGGCCATTACAACCATAGTGCAGGTTTGAATGCCATATCAAAACTTGTATCAGCGGAATAGACGACAATTTCTGTCTGAATCACTGACACAAACATAACTGAATCAAAATCTTTTCCAATAAGAATACCCCAGCATACGTAGAAAATGTTGATTCTGAAATTATCTTATAAAAAATTACCCTGTTTCAATTAACAAGCGATGGGGCGATCAAAGAAAGGTGGACGAAGAACATATTACATATTATCTTTCCGTTTCCTATTCTAACAGCGGTCTGTTCTCTATCGTTTCCCATCGTTCAATTTCCTTTTCACAGGAGAAAAATCCAAGCTTGATGTTGATGAACAATTGGCTGACGAGATGACGTTAGGTGGCTTAAACATTACTGGTTAATGTTGATGAACAATTGTGAATTGTAGCCAATCAGAGTTGGCGTTAGATGATTTAAAATTCATTGTTCATACTAGCCAATCGCTGAGGTGACGGACTGCCTTAAACACGCAAGCAACCTCGTAAGAGCTCATATTGTCACTTTCTTGTATTTTGCTACCTAGCATCCGGAGGTAGTTTTAGGACACTGAGAAGCTATGCTTATCAAGCAGTGTCCTGGTCCTCCCTCTCGATGTGACCATACCTCGTGATTCCCACACCTGGAATTACAGAGAGTTGACGACTCTCCACAGCCCGAGCGACAGGGGCTCGAACCACAGATCTTCGGATCTTTAGTCAGCGACCTTAACCACTAAGCCATCATCGCACCAGAATTGATACTTGGTAGTTCACAACACAAACCAGCTCACCAACTTAACTATGCACTCGGTCGATCCACGAACCTGACCATTATTCATTAATTCAAATAATATACTCCAAGAGTGAGACGTAAATTAATGGACCTTATATATACCGAATAAACAAGCCACCGTCAAATCATGGACAAATAACACAGTCCCAAAATTCGTCCCTGCAATCAAAGCCAAGAATAAGTGACGTCTAGAGACGCACTTGTACAGGAGAAACCTCCATAGAGCAGACAGTTTCCTAAGTCCAAAATTTGTCAATCACATCTACGTTACAAATCGTGCATGCATTGAATAAAAAAAACTCTCATTCTTTTTTGTCAGCCTGGACCTGAATAGTGAATAGTGTCACATGTTACCCATGTAATGAAGTATGGCAATTTCCGAACACTCGTAAAAACGAGACAATAAATAGACAAGAAAACCTTTGCCAAAAAGAGCATCTTTACATTCTCAGCGCATGTATCTCCAATATTAGGTTTTTTGTATTTAAAACCAAAAACAGGCCAGATTACAATAGATTCAAGAAACTGACGATTTATTCTAAAAGAACTCATAACGACCATAATTCTTAATATGTAATACCAAAGGTGTTTGAAAAATACTTAGATACAATATGTTAGAAACAAATTTAAAATAATAGGCCTTTTGACGATGTAGCAAACAACAAAAGCAGGGGGGATTTCGAGACTGGGGCAGTGTTTAGCATAGAACGTAAACAATATTCATCGCCAAAATTTGGTTAAAGTGGTGAATATAAAAAGGCTGGCGATAATTTATAAAAGTTAATCAAGATCAGCATAGCATCACTTTTTGTTGCGAGTCACTCGTTAAGACCACGATGCGTCAAAGACATCATAATTTCTTTTCCAGTAAATTTAGCGAAACCCAAAAAGGATTTCAAATCATATTGCCATGGCAGACTGTTTAAATTTGGAAACGAGTACTTTAATTTTTAAAAAGCTTAGCACAAGATTTATGCTAGTATAAAAACTACTATGGAAATCCCTGTTACGATTCTGTCCGCGGTTCTTCTAGATTTATCTCCCAACAACAAAATTCAGATAAGACAATTTTCATATTTTCTTAAACCGCTATCTTCCAATTTCTGTTTACAAATGAAGTCATCATGAAAACGAACCAAACAAATATCGCTGCACATGTGTTTAATGGCTTTCTCCGGCAGTATTAGTTTTATGTGAGCTCGGTAGGAAACCTGTCGGAATCTTTCTATTACAAATATAAAGCACTTGTTCAAAGCCTTGAGGTACTTAAAAAATTCACCTGAGGTATCATTATATATCTGAGTCATGATCTGACAAGTCTTGTTCTTGTTCTGAATGTTCGTTTTCACTGTTTTTTAAGCTCGATGTGTTTACCTAAAAAGAAAGAGGGATGATTTCGCATTTTTTCTAATTACCATTAACAACTGCTGGGAAAAAACTTAATGAATCAACTTTTTTAAAAATAAGATTCCAGAAAAAATAAAAACGCCGAAGCCTTCTTCTCTAAATTCAATTTTGATTAGTTAGCCCCTAAAGGTAAGCCTCTTTTCTAACAAAATAGATACCAGAGTATTTTGTAAAAAGAAAAGGATTGTCACTGAGGCTGGAGAGGCCATGTCACCGCCCCCTAGTTAATAGGTTTAAATGGGCCAAGTTTTAGGGTCTACTTTCATAGCTATTATATGAATCCGTTGGAAAATATTGCAGCTCTCAAAATCATTTAACTATATTTTTTGGGAGGGGGCAGATAGAAGTGCTAATGACAATCAATTATGTATCAAACTTTGGTAAGAAAAAAACGAACAGATTTATCCTAAGAATATCTTGAACATTCATTAGTATTCTAGCTGTTCAATATACTGGTATCATTTAAATTCTGTCAACTAAAAAAAGACCCTAATATAACGGAAAGATACACAGGATACCTAGCACCATAAAAATTTAAATTTGCTCGAAGCAATAAAATAAGGCCAATGTTATTCAAAATGCTAATGCAGACAATCGACTTGTTTTCTTTAGCATCTTTGAAAAAAGAAAAAATAGAAAGGAACTCGTCTTGGTCCTCTCATGCATGTACAGATATTTCCATACAGCAATTCCAGTTTAATATTAACACTACAACTAATGAACCAACCAGCAATACAACTTAAGATAGGAAGCTTTTCTAGGCATTTTTAAACTTAATGACTGATAGGGCAACAACCCCAGAAGAGCCAAGTCGGTGCCCTACCACTCAAATATAAAACCATTGTTTTGGCCTAGCATCTACTGCTTTTCTGGAACCATGCTCATGAAAAGGCCTATTCGTAGGTCTGGCTTAACAAGCCGAATTTCCTCGAGAGATGTTCGAAATCCCGATGAAGACTGCAGCTGTTTCAAAATGCTTATTATCTATTTAGCTCTTTGGTTTTTTCAATGAGATTTTATCAGCAAGATACGCATTACGATATATTCAGACAACCCATCAAATTAAAACAATTTACATTATAATGACTATCCAAAAGACCATTAAGTACCTGGCAAACAAACGTCAATCACTAGCCTGGACACTTACTTTAAAAGCCATAAAATCATTTGTTGCTGTACATTTTGTGCCTTTACTTTTTGGGCATAACTAAATTGGATATATACTAATTTACTGTAAAACCATCTAAACAAACTTTACGTAACACCTGTACATGAAAACTTTGATATACTGTAAGATATCTGCCTTTTATCAAATGGTATCTGATTCCGAAAACGTCTTCATGACTTTTTATGTGACAAAATATCTACTCTTAAATACAATTTTGTTGTTTTCTCACCTCTGACTCCGCATCATCTGAATCTTCGTCTTCTGATTCAGGGGATTCTGGTTTTTCGTCCATTTCTTCATCGCTGGATTCTTCATCATCACTCTCATCTAAAATCGTAAAGGCTTTTTGTTAAAAAAACAATTTGAATTTCTTTACCAGTCACTAAATGTAGCTGAAAACTGATTTAGCAATGTTGGCTGTTTAACTTCACAAAACAACTAAAAAATAATAAGGGTATGACCATTCCTCGCAAATCATTAGCTAATTGCTATACTATAGCTATTCCTTATTGTACAAGTTCTGTGACGTAACAGGAAAGCTATCGTGCACCATGCTGCAAGCATTTGAAAGTCAGTAGACAAGAATTGGGTAGCATGTACCATACCATGTGAAAAGGTACCATGTGAAAAACCGGGACACCTAAAAGATCGGTATAGAACAGACTCCGGGTTATGCATAGATTTCTTCTACCTCTACCCAGGTTAAATAAAGGGTTATTTTACATGTTTGGTAAGTTATTTCAATTCTAAATGTAGGAGTGACCTAAGAGTGCATATAGTTGCATCAGACCTCCCTTAAAAAGTCTTGTGCCTGTGAGCACGAAAAAGAGGGAGATTCTATATCGAAAACAAAAAGCTGCATAAAAGTGTTAGGTAATAAACTATTCGAGGTGTCGGGGTAGTTTCAGAAATAAAAAGAATTGCAAAGAATAAGGATTATTTTGAGCTGTCGATGATCTACAAAATATGCAATACAGTCAGACCCACATCAACGTCCACCTTCCAACAACGGACTACCCCAAACCAAATACAAATAATTTTGTCCCCAATCTATTTTTCTGCGGCAAAGCCGTGATGTAGCATCTTTTAAACAATGTAAACAGGTTTAACAGACAGCCACCCTGGTCCGACAAAAGTCGAGAACATTGAGAATTCACTGCGTAGTATATTTTTCATACACTCAGTACTTGACGGCTGAACAGTTAAGAAATTTTCAATACTGGTTGAAAACAGAAAGAACAATTGTTTTATGTCCGGTGGTTGATGATGCACGCATCATATCACAAAAACAACTAATGGGTAAGCAACGAATCAGCTGATAATTTACGCTGATATCTCAGTATGTTTTTATTCAAATTGAGTTATAGTAGGCTTTATATATTCTTATGTTTTCTGTAACCTCAAAAGTGAAAAAACTTTTAAAAACTTTGTAAGTATTCAGGGGTTGCATTAAAGTTAAACGTTCGGCATTCGGTGACTTAAAAATAGTTTCGGTGACTAAGTCTGTTATAAAATGAAGGCAATGCTGTTGACTTGTCGTCAGAATTTCTCCTGTTCTGTACTAGTCCACTAATCCCCAGTCAGCAGTCCGTGTTTTATACCTGTCACAATCAATCACCTGGTCCTGGAAGTGTTCGCATACTTTAAGTAGCTTGAAATACATCACATAGTCGACAAATTTGCATTTATAAACGTCCGAATGGTCTCACCATTGTCTTGCAACACCAGCGCTGATTCGTTTACGTCAGCGACATTCAGAGTTGAGCTTTTGCGATTTGCCACCTGCAAACAAAACAATTAATCATTTGCTATTTTTATTTCCTTCAATTAAGAAATTGCTTGAAATAACTGGAGTATGAAAAGCATCAAACTGATATCAAAAAAATAAAAAACGTCACCAAAAAAGAAAATAGATTGTTTACATTGTTAATTTGTGAATAAATCATGACTCAATTAAAAACAATCGACAAATACGAAATCAAACGAATTCGTAGCTGTTTTGGGGAGAAATGCAGCGTCAGAAGAAATCAAAAAATTGATGGCGGGTTGTGTGGCTCAAGTGATACCACTCACGCGCCTCTTGATTGGTCAATAGTTGATTGACAGGCGACTCAAACCACTCAAGGATACGTCGTCGACTTTTAAGGTTCTTGTAAAAACATCTCTTATTCTTATCGTTAAACTAGTATTTTAATATTTCAACGTAAAATACTTTAACATCAAATATTAAATCAACGTCTAATTATTGCTCGAAATATCGTAATTTCAAACAACGTTTAGATATAAAGAAAACTTTATTTGTTTCTGCCTTTGACAATAAAAGGATCTTGCCAAGAACGTCCCTGCTATTTCACTGGTAGTTAGTGAGCCCCTCCTGTCGGGAGGTTATCAAAGCGGCAATAAATCATCAGTTTTGCAAACAAAAATATCAAACAAAATAAACAAAATATAAATGCGCTATTAAAAAACAAAGTCAAGCCCTATTAAGATTGAAAAATAACTACACTTAAAAGTCGAAATTAGACTCTTTACAATGCTATCTGAAGCCTTAACATATCTATTTCTGAACAGTTACTTCTTAATATATCAGAAAAACCAGAAGTTTTTTTTCTAAATGAGCTAAAATACTCTACTAGATTTTATTTTTTTGACTGTTTAGGTGTGTTTTTCACGACGCTCTCGATCCTTGGCGTGTTTTCCTTTAATTTTTGGCATTCCCGCAAGTACTCCATGTGCACCTGATTATCATCACACCTTCTACAAACAGTATTATTTATAGCTTTTGTTACGGATACTTGTGTTTAATTTTGCATATATGTGGTCAAAACTTGCCTAAGAAATGAAATAGCCAGAGTCTAGAGAGTTTGTATCGAGTAGTTAATAAGCACAAAAGAGCCTAACTCTTACTGGCAGTGACTGTGTTCATTTAGAGCCGACCAATCTTGCTTAAAGGCTCTTGTGTAACCAGCCTGCTTAGGGGAAGTTGTCTTGAGAAATTGACTGTGTCTTGTATTCTCATAGAGTACGATATTAGATCGGATCTTTGAACTATAGTCGCAAAGCATGCCGGTTGCGCAAGAGCCTTCAACTTTCTTCGACTTACAACACCATCTCACTCTCTTTGGGAATTGGAGAAAAACCGCGTTTAAATTTATTGCTTCCGTCTGCCATATGACAATAAAAGCAATCCAAACTATATCTAAAAAAGTGATGAATTCTTCCATACTTTCTCAGTGCTAATATTAATTGGAATGGAAAAAGCTCGATCCTGAGATTAGACAATCGACCTCGGTAAATGTTTTCAAGAAAAAATTGTTTTCCATTATCCGTCCACCTCCTAAACCAGTCTACAATGTTCATGACCCAAATGGCCTATCCATCTTAACGCAGTTATGTGTTGGACTCATTAAGCTTAATTTCCATAAATTTAAGCACAATTTTAATTACACTTTGAGCCCTTTGTGCCCGATAAATGACGGTGTTGAAGACACGGAGCACTATTTTCTGTTCTGCCATAATTATAACGTGGATACATGTGATCACTTCGGCAGTGTGAATGCGATATTATTGCCTCGTGGTCTGATAAATCTTTCAAATGAAGATCTGCTAAAAATCATCCTCTATGGCCAGGAAGAATAACCACTCGAATCAAATTCGAAAATTCTCGCTGCAACGTTAAAATATATCCAGGCCTCTACACGTTTTGAATAAATTGATGATACAAACAACATATTTCCTCTCTCCTCTCCTCTTTCTAGAAATAGTTTCTATTTATTCTTTTAGTTCATTTTGTATCTTTAAACTGTAGTTAATTTAGTTTTATATGTCGAATGTAAATTACCACAGGGTTGCTATGTATTGCCATGCTCCCTGTGGTATCGTCTGGAAAAATTTGTGTATGTTTTGTAAAAATTTGATGTGAATATAAAAGAAAAAAATATCAGTTCATCGGAATCAAAAGTTGCACTTCGAAGCAGTAGACAATATTTGCTACCCAAGTTGGCGGGGACATCAACTAACATCGTGTTCACCAAGAAAAACACGGGGCTGGATGAAAACGACCTCAGGATAAATCAAAGGAAAACAAAGCGCAAGTGAACTCACGTGAGTCAAAAGTAGATCCAGTCTTCCGTGAAGCTTGCTCAGCTTTGGGTAAACCTTGGTTCGCGCTTCAAACGACTGATATAATGTTGTCAGCCTATTCAGCAAATTTGGCATCTAGAAGGTAGCAAAAAAGAATATAAACCGACTCTTGGAACATAATTTTACTGAATTACTTCGATATCTTCAATCTGGTAAATATCTACTTTTTGCTATTGCAAATTTCTCTTGGGTTAAGAGAGTTTAGAAGTTTATCTCGACAAAGCTTTTCACACTTGCTATAAATACAGTTGTATTTATATAAAACCTAACAAGCTTAAAGCCATCACAGAGGAGATATGAACTGGGGAAATCACACATGCTGACAATGTAGGGGCAAGACGAAAAATGACAGACGTTAAAATTACAGGGAACTGAGGGGAAATGGCAAACGCTAAAGTTACAGGGAACTGAGGGGAAATGGCAAACGCTAAAGTTACAGGGAAATAGCACATGAGGGGAAATAACACAGGCTGACAATGTAGGGGCTAGACGAAAAACGACAGACGTTAAAATTACAGGGAACTGAGGGGAAATGGCAAACGCTAAAGTTACAGGGAAATAGCACATGAGGGGAAATAACACAGGCTAACATTACAGGCCAAATCGTAAAGGCCAGAAAAGTGCTCTACACAGCCTCATCTAGCACGCTCTCTAACCCCTTTAGAACCAATTTGAAAGCATTCCAAACAGTTATAAGGCGTTTGTGCGAACAACATTATAACCTTACCGAAATCAAGTAAGTTATGTGAACTGCCATCAGGACTCTTATCCAAATAAGTAATTCATAACCCCTGCAAAAAATAACTTACTTTAAACATTGGCAACATCGGTAAAAAATTCTCAATGTAAAAAAGGACATGTACGCACAAGGTCCTCATAACATGCCATTTGGTCGAACAAAAAGATGAAATTTATTGAGATATGGTTGTAACCATCACCCTTAAAATCTCATTTTCTACTCTTGGCCGACCAATCTCGTCTAATAGGGTGGTACTAATTAACTTGGGTGTGGATTCCGGGAAAACATGTTGGTCGACCAGTCCACTTTTCTTTGTCTGGACACACCATTCATTGAAACATTTATTTGGTGAAATTTTGACCTAGAGAAAAAATTTCAAACAAAAGCCGACGAAATTGTTGGCTAAAAGTTATAATAAGTTTTTCTGATGATTAGCGGTGAAGGGATGTTGACGCAAACATGTCATTTTTAAGTATGCGCCAAAACAGTGGGCCTCAAAATAGTTGAATATATTGAATTATATAGCAATAACATATACACAAAGATCGCTGAGGCTAAGACTACAGAGTCGACTTTCAAACCAAAATTTTTTTGCATAAAACCAAAAAACAGAAAATGAATTGAATAAATATGATTTTATGGTAAATTCTAAACAAAATAGTCTATTCTTTGAATAATGTCTTACCGGGATGGGTTCCGTTGAATTCTGTTTAAGATCTGATTGAAAAAGGAAATACATTAACTATTTGAAAATGATTTCTGTGGACTTATATTGAAAACTTTGGTTGGACAATAACAGTCCTTTGTATGGGAAGAGTTTAAGTAGCCTCTTTTAAGCGGTGTGCTTAAAACTTTGATCATTTGCTGAAATTGTGTCAAAGCCACATCATCTTGGCAACTAGCTGAATATAATTGGTTAGCAAAGAATTGAATAACTCCGAGTACAGAATCATCATCACTATCAAATCAATACACAAACAGGCCGAGTTCTCAATATTGGTAAGTCTTTATATCAATTAATTCTTGTTCGTTGTTTATATTAAACTTTGATAGGTTTTTCAGCAGAGGAAAAGCTTTTAGCAGAGGAGCACGAGAAATGGACACACATGGACAGCTAGAAATATTTGTTTGACCGATGCATACAATTTTGTGTAACTGCGTGAAAAATCTTCATTGTGTCGTACATTGTCGCCGGGAGTTTAACACAACTGCTTTACAGGCGGTATCTTCACGAAAATCACACATAATTCCGAACCGACATGCCCTTTGATATATTTCGATCTATTGGTAGGCCCCAGTCTTCTACGATAGGTCGTATTTGACATAATTCTTTCTTTGTCCTTGAGTCACTTAAATTCATATTTCGTCACTGTTTTGTTTACAGCTAGAAAAATGTATGCAAAAGAAACCAAACGACTCCATTGTGGAAGTAATCGCTAAAACTACTCATTTTACTAACCAAAGCTGTTAAAACAGCCAACGTGTGTTTTCAAAGACAGAAAGCATATAATTTAAGCGGCAAATGCCGACAGAACATCAGCAAAAAGCAATTTAGTTGAAGATTTACCTTGTTCATTAATGGAATAACAGACGTAGCTGTAAGCTTTTTGACAGTGCGAGTGATTGTTGTTTCTTTGTTCGTCTTGTAAAGCACGTTGTCTATCAGCTTATCGTCGTCGCTATGAAGAGCTTGTTCCAGCATCTGGGTCATGGAGGACGCATTTGGGCGTTCAACACTACTACTAAAATAAACAAGATCAATTATTAAACCAAAATTCAAATAAAAGCATTGCGTTATCAGTATTACACTTATCGTTTAAAAATTCGGCTGGCAAGAAGAAATCGCCTTTATGCATAGCATCTCTGTATAAATTGGTCGGATGATAACAAAGTCACGCTTCCTTTGACAGGGCTAATTCTATAACCACAAAGAACAGAGTATTTCATCTTAACACTTTGCTGATAAAGTTACAACATCAACGCCTAGCTTTATTATAAAGTCATTATATATACCTAAGGGCAAAGGTAGATTTTGGCTATTTTGGCCTTTCTAACTCAATATCTCAAAACCCAGCCTTCGTACAAAGATTATTACATTGACCAAATAGACTCATTATTAAGCATCACCTTGAAATTAACAAATCTATGATTGCAGCCAACACTAACAACAGAGAGGCTACTATAGTGGCTATACTGCCTGCACGTGGAATAAACATTTCTTCCTCAGCTTTACGAATAATCTGGATTTGCACATGATGATAAATTTGTGTAGGTCCTCTAAGCTAAAAAATACAATTTGATTTAAAAGAAATAACCTATAGTTTGTCAGCAGCTGTGTCGAAGATATTTCTGGCTGGGCCTCTGGATTCAACCTTTCGCCAAGTGTAGGCTGAGGAAAAAAAGGACAAAAGGATTCTCAAAGTTCAACATTCGAAATCATGGTTTGGTCAACAAATTATTTTGAGTTGAAAATCATTAAAATGGCGGTTTAATTGCTTTAGATATCTACCCTTATAATTAACAGGCACTGGGAGATACAATGCAATATGCATGAGCCTGGTGAAACTAATGCCATTTATAGGTACCAGCAATTAATGACTGACCTGGTGACAAAGACCCATATACTGACATTTGGTGGCGGTCTTATGTGCTTAATTAAATCTTATTCTTTTATGATTTCCAGGGGATTTTTCCTTCATAATTAGCTGGCTAACTAGCTACGAATGCTGCAAAAGATGACAGACACTAAAAACGTTTTGAATTGCGACACCCGCGCCTCCTGTTAAGCTGCCAGATGAAAAAATGAATTAATATATTTGAAATGAGATTAGAAGTAGACCTTTGATTTCTATTACCAACCGTACTTTATCTAATTAAACTATCAAAGTATACTTGTAGAATATATCAAACCTTACTATTGAAGATTATAATTTTGACTAAAGCACAAACAATTAAAAAGGTGCAAGCCATTCTATTTGGTTTTAGCCTTTAACAAGCTTTCTTAAACTAAAAAGATGTCCCAAAACAAAGTGATTTGGAAAACCTATTTCCTTGCATTTTTTATGTACATACATACACAAAAAACACTGTGCATGTTAGCAGGTGCAATTTTAAAGGAAAATGAACAAAAAGTGACAACAAATGACGGATCCTTTATTATATATATTTTGCTCAGAGAACTTTGCATAAGTTGTGCAAAACAACACTCAGTACAAAATAAGCAACGAGCCAAAAAAATGGGTAAGTCTTCTTATTCTAAAAGATATGTATATACATCCAACAGACAAAGAAATTTTTTGTGACCTCGAGAGGGGGGAGCTCGCTAAACCCACTATGTGTTACGTTATCTTTGTGCTATATATTCATAAACAAATAGGGGAATACCTCTTCAGGCAAATGATCGGCTGTCCTATTTCCCTGTGATGTTGCTAGGTCTCTTTGCTCCACATGCTGTATTGCGATTGGTGCATTCGAATCGATGGCAACAGATCTGTTGACGTCAGCGGTGCCACTCGATTTTCTTGTGGATTGGTCTGATTTTTTGTGCAGAAGTCCCTTAGTTGTCTCTCGTTTCAAGCTAGATCCGTTGGGTACGCTAGATAATTTCTGAGGAAGAAACAAAATCGATTACCAAGTTCTTTTAGGAATCTTATGCTAATTGATAAGTGATACATTTTTATATGTTTTGCATATATGAAACGTTAGTGTGTGTTATCAGCGTAGAAAGGAAATGATGCCTCTATAAACTACTTCGAGCAATTTATACATGCATGGCGATATGCGTTGTCAATATCCAATAACTCAACAGTTTTCTCCTAATTCGAACAAAATTATAGGCCTTCATCATATAGGCCTGTTTAGGCCATCAGTTTTCGATACTTCCAATATTTGGCAACTGGAAACGTTTCTTCGAAAGTTCGAATGGTCGCATACAATGTTTTAAGGTCTTCAAACCCTATAAAACGTCAAGTTACTATTGACGTTTCTAGAAAGAAGTAAGTGACAGTGCAGTTTTCTCTCAGGCAATTATGGAAATATTTGAAAAACATTAATGGCTCACATTACAACGGGCTTCTTTTCTTTCTATCGATCTAATGACTTACATAGCCAAATAAACATATTGATATTATCTTACATGGAGGTTTTCCACATCTAAAGCACTTACTATTTTCTCAAACGTCGGGTTGATCGGCGATCCATACACAAGAAGGACAGCATCACTGTCCAAAAGCTTCATGGCAAATATTCTTAATCCAGGTGCAGAAGTTTCCTTTGGAATAAAATAGAAACAAATCATTTTGCTGCAATTTACCAGCCCAATAATATTCTTGTTTCGATACTGTTTCATGTCGCATTTACGACATTACAACGTTTGACCTTGGCAGGAGTTGAAGGGGGAGGGGATCGAATCGCAGCAATACTGATAGACGACATAGCAAGGAAAACTAGAGAACTCCAGATAATTGTGATAGTTAGCTCGTTAACCAGAATGTGTATTGCCTATTACTGTTGATTCTTTAACCAGAGGCATTGACGATCAATGGTAGCTACAATGGCATTTGGCAGAGACTTTTACCTTTTGCTTTCAAATTCAGCAAAACAGAATTAACACATGACCTCAACTTACCTCATTAATGGAATTTACCAGTTTGAAGTGGAAAGCCGATTTGACAGGCTTGGTCAGCCTCCTGTGAAAAAAAATTATAGGCAAAATATTTATTTTTCTAAGTCATCTGACATGGATATCTTTTGGCAGTAGTTTGTGACATTTTTTTGCTCCATGACACTAATGTCAAACAAATTAACCTTTTTTGTAATTGCACAATACTTCCAAGAGGTTATCTTCAAATGTAAAAATATTTACAAAACTGGACGACAGTGACAATTTTGGTATGTTCTAGATAGCTCAAAATAACTTGAAGTAAACAAAAAGAAGTTGAAGACAGATCAAGGTAGAATGAATCTAAACGATATTCTCTGTAGTTGCATAAACTTCAGAAGATATTCTGGACATCACAAAAACAACAACAATAAAAATAAAAAGTATTTGTCTAGTATCAAAACAAATTGCCAGTTTAGGAATGGTAATAAAGAACTTAAGGGCTACTAGTGTTATATACACAACAGCAATGCAATACATACCCATTCAAAACCTGAGTAAATAAACAGACTTTGCCATCACGGCAGGCAGATCCAAGGTGTAGCTGCTAATAAAATTATCTATAATTATTCACATGAACTATACCTGGGTGCATCAAAATTACCCATTTCAAGCTGGAAGAATGAAAAAAGTAATCTGTTGCCCTTCCCCAAGAAATATGATTTCCATAACATTAGCATGCCTCACAGAAAAACCAGACTGGGAATAATAATAGCTTCAAGATAATTCACTTCAATTGTTATGGTTGTTGTTCAATAAACAAGGTTGCAATTAATATGAATCAAAGATGCAACATCTACTAGCAAAACACTTTCCTAATAAACTACTACATTTGTGGAGTTTCAGCATACATAACTGTTATTATTTGCATATCTAGACTTAAGAAACATTGCTAAACCATTATAGCAAATATACAATTGGTTGAAAAATATTTTTGACTGTGGAGAAAGTGCCTTGCTTTAGGCTTGGTGCTATATTATATTTCATCTTTACCATCACACCCCTTCTCAACCCTCAAGAGCAATAATAGCAACAAACTAACCTGCAAGCCACTGATTGAGCCATCAATGCAACCAGGGTAGCCTTCAGTCATAAAACAACAAACAGCGTTTGTATCTTGGGATGATGAATCATGATGCCTATTGAGAATAAGGGTACAACATCATTCAAGGAACAAAATTTTCTAAAGCCTGAAGCTTCCCACGTGAAAACAACAGCTAACAAAAAGACAGCATTGATCATCTTTAAAACATGATGATTGCTTAGAAATTTTTACCTGATCACTTAATTACAATGTAGAACATACATATTCAGAATCTAGGGATTTTGTAATCTGCTCGAAACACATATTTTTTATAACTGACCACTGAAATTGAGAGCAGCAATGCCAGGTAAATGAAAAATGGTCAATACATTAAGAGAATTGGTTTGTTTATTTGCTCAGTACTTTGATAAGTAATTTTCTATTTAGTAATATTTTGTTATTAATAGTTGAGGAATTAGCATGCCGTGCAATACATAAATAGTTATTTGCTACTTCTAATTACACAATTTACATTCCACCTTTTCTGTCGAGAAAAAGGATAATACATACAGTTGAAGCAAGTTTTTAGTTCTGAGCTACATGTTCAGCAGTAAATTTATGTCACGGATATGGACTTTTAAACAGAGGGGAGATAGGATTCCATCCTAAAAAATTACATTGATCACAAAAAGAAGAAGCACGTTGCACTCAACATTCTTCCTGGTGAAAAACTCCAACTCTAATAACTTATAACATAAATTTATGTTCCTTTTAACTGGTCTGCTACCCGTTTCTTGCAACAATATCCAAAATACCTATATTAATAAACTTGGTAAAGAATTAACTGTGCATGGTTTTAATCCTTCCACCATTCATCCTAAAATTATCTAGATTCTATATCATAACAAAGAAAATACGGTTCTGACATTTAAATTCTAGGGCCCTTGCCATGGATAACCACTGCACAAACATTATGAGAATGTAATTGCAAGTTGAGTTACCAGGCATTTATCATGTCATCATCCTCAGCAGTAGATATGAAATAGCATTCTTCTTTGAAACTTTTACCATTGCTCATTGGCACAAAGAAAAGATTGGTGACTGGACTTGCATGCCCTGTAAATTTCTGCGAGAAAATCAAATACTCTATAAGTAGAAATAAGTTACAAAAGGGCCTCAAAAATACTTTCTTCTTGGTGTCACTTTAAGGACAAACAATACCAAGTATAAGACACGCTTCTAACTTGAAAATGCAAAAATGAGTCTTGACTGCTGCACAAAATGATGAGCTGTAAACACACAATATCAAGGGCTCAAACATTAAGTGTAATAAGATCATGATTATAATGTTTTTGGGCAGTGTAAATTTTGGAAGGTTGAAACACATATATGTAATACACAAAAGATTTATTGACACTGTGTGTTTACTGTGTGTTATATTATAGACCATTATTGCTTAACTGTAATATGAGATTGTCCTATGTGCACAAACTACATCTCTGTCTTTTTGTATCTACTATTGGTAGGAAACCATAGTCAGCGAGTATTAGCAAAATATAGTGGAAATTATAGCAACGTTTTAATAATAACTTTGACTGGGTATTTTGACCAACCTGTAGAAGTTCCTTTGTTTCAATATTCCAGAGTTTTATTGATCTTCCAGCAGAGAGAATGCAATTACCATCTGGGCTAACAAGTACTTTATACACACAATGCTTGTCAGCTTTCCATTTGCTAGAATGACATTTTTATGTTACATAGAGTTTAATAAAATCATAAAATGACATGATTTGTTCACTGATTTAATGAAATAAATCTTTATTTTGAATGAGTTTATTCCTTGATTTGAAAATGAGATGGATTGCCTGACTGGGACTACAACCACAATCCCCAATAAACCAGAAAAAATAAAGTGAATGTGACAGTGTTGATGATGCAAGAGAAACATAGCAAACGCAGAAATTTTATGAATGTTGCAGATAAAAAAGGCTAACTGTTAGCTGTAAAATACCAGATACAATTTCAATTAATCCAGTAGATGATGGAGTTAGTTAAATACTGGAGCTTTTAAGCTTTTGTCAGCTGACCAAGAGATTCTAGAAGTGACTCAATGCACAAACTAAATAAACACCTTATTTTCAGTTAACAACTTTTGTTGTAACTTTCTTCAGTGTTAAATCGACAATCTCGAGGATTGTGATGCCATGACACAAATGGGGCAAAAACCGAATAAATACAATAGTGACCTACATCATCGTGATTTCTAAAATCCACTGTAGCTCCAACAAGGTATATTGTTAATCAACGAAATTCAGATCTTCATCTTAAAACAATTTTTTTTCTATTCCAAAGAAGTTCTACAGCCAAAAAGTAAAAGGGCAGCTTCTATGCACCATCAATTTTTTGCTGGTTTGCCCCAACTGAGGTATTGGAATTAGGTGTAGAACAAAAGAATTCCATCATGGTGGCGCAAACTCTGAGATGGTCTACAAGATGGGCTGAGTATTAGCCCAACGAAAATGAAAGAAGAATTTTACAATGGCAAACGAAGGGGCTAAATGGCTGTGGTTCACTGTATGATTTACCAAAATTGTACATTAAACTTGCTCCAGCCATCAATTTTACCCATTTTTGGATAGAAAGGGCTATTTCAGCATGCAATTACAAAAGGGAGTTGTTGTAAGCAATGTTCATTGTATGTTTCAACACAACATTTGCATCCAAGCACCAACAGTTGAATCTTGTCTGTTCACAAACAACATAACAAAAGTTACATACTTCAATTGCATATCAAATAGAGAGATAAATCTACCTTTTTACAGTCATCAAAGGGTATGACCACTCAATGACAAACTTATCATTTGATCCACTGTATATAGTTTCTTTTTTATCACAATAACATATATCATTGATTTTCCCTTGGTGTTCATTTACCTGCAAAATAAATTGGCACCAAATTTTTAGTCTTGAAAATTTTAATGAATATTTAGCTATTTAGCTTACAAAAAACTAAAATAAGCAAAATTTGGTTCAATAAATTCACAGCCATAAAATATCAACTTTACTTGATACACAATATGACTTGGGTAATTTGCTTTTTTATTTGATTCAGTAAGCATAACCACAAAAAGACTGGTTGGTAGAATGGTAGCTAGGAAAGCAAGAAACTGATGTGATTGAATAGTAAAAATGATGTTACAAAATATGGGTCTGGGCACGAACAAGGTAGATTTTTATTAGTAATGAGACATTTCCAAGAATTCCATGGGGTTCACTTACCGGTTTATTAACTACATCCAAAGTGTCACAATTGAGCAGAACCATTGATCCTTGCAAAGTTCCAAATACTATATGGCTTTTGAGCCCATCATTTGAATTTGGATTACTTTTCTTTGACTACAACAATAGATAAAGTTTCAAGAAAAAATGTGTTATAAAAATGTTCCTAATAACTCAGTTTATTCCAATTTATCATACATCCTTGTTCTATTCAGATCTATTCTTACACCATTTCCACCTGATATGGTTCTAAAGCATATTATCCAGTTGATATGGTTCTTAACCCCTAAATAACATCGGAAACTGATTCTTTTTATTTTTTTAAAGCACATTTTATACAAAAATCAGTGAAACACAATACCTAAGCAGAGCAAGAACATATAACAAATACAATCAGTAAACATAAGAACTTACCCTTATTCAGAAAGATAATAACCCTATGCAGATATGTTTTATACTTTCCTTGTAGAACATCAAGAAATAAAGACTATCGAACAAATATATTGCAGGATAAAACACATCTAACATTCCTTTTTTTTAAAATTGACCGATAAATTTGAAGTTTATAAATTCAAAATGTTTAACTGCAAGAAAAAGATTTTAAACTTTAACAAGAGAAGTATCGTCTGATTATTAAAAGATTTATATTTTCTCATGTAAAAACTGGAATGATTCAACTTCAGATGGTCTTTACATTTTAATAGTCAAAGCAGTTTTTACATTTGAACACAGATCGATCTTTATTTTAAAGCTTTAGTGATGGAGTCTGCAATAATTTTCAGATTTCAAGAACAAATCGTTAAAGCGACATCGAATTACCTTTTTAGCTTTGGGCCTGTCATCAGAGTCATCCTGTACCCAACACAAGCACGAACAAGTCGCGCCTAAACCAGCTGGGGGGATCCATTCATGGCAGAGGTTTCCATTTGTAGTTTCCCAAACTTTCAGCCTTCCATCTGGTGACAATGAAGCGAGGTTTGATGCTTTCTTGTCGAAAGCTAATCGGTACTTGGACGGCTTCATCTTCTCACATGTTTTTTACTACCATTTTTCTTTAGTTCCAGGCCACATGCGCGAGGGCGCTCTCCAAGCTCGTTCGTCACGACGGGTACTAATACGAGGCTACATTGACAGGTTTTGCTGAATCAACAGCATTTTGAAAGACAGGATATAACTAGGAATTACAGTAAAATTGCACTAGGAAAAATAGCAGATTTATTAACACTGTACTTATGAAAACAATGAAAACAGGGCTGAATAATTTTGGGTTTGTCGACACATCAAAAACCAAAGAAAATTATATACAAGCATTTAGATTATGATCAAGTCTGAGCTTTAATGAGTTCTGCAGATTTCTTGGGGTCTGAGAAATATTAGGACTTTGGAGGCTCCGTTTCCTTCAATTTTTTTGTTTTTTGGTCCCTAGATTTAAAACAAAACTTCTCGGCCAACTTTTCGTTGGACTCCAAAAGAAGTTCATAGAACTTTAACTAGATACAAAAACCTAGCTATGACAATGTTTTTGGCCTAGGGCCCCTCAGTGCCTCAATCCGACCCTAATCTTGTCATACGGTACCTACCTTTTTTTCAAGTAGCTACATACAACTTCTAAATATATTTCAGAGTATCTTGCCTATCTTGGAATAGGCAAATACATGCATGTCAAATAACAAAAAGTTTATCACTGTCAAACATCGCTGTACAAATGGAAGTTACAATACCAGTTACAGGACAATTTACTAAGATACTATAAGCTATAAGCTACTCTGCATACACTTAAAAGCGATTTCCCGGGGGTCAACAGCTATGACTACCCTGGAACCATAGTAAAAAGATAAAAATTCTCATTTACAAACTCTTAAAGAAAGAAGGGTAGGTGTGAGCTGGTCTACGAGGGGATATGCGTAACCATTAATCGAAGCATTTAGCTTCAAAAGTTACTTTATTGTGAGATCTAAAATTAGCTTGTTAGCTTTCAAAGGCAAATCTTTATTTCCATATAAAAGGATTGGCAATATATTGTCATCTAGAGTCTCCAGTTTTTCATAGGCTGTGAGTACATTATTGACACCAGCGAGGAGATTGCTTCTTTGTTCCTTGAAGGAGTTTCATAGCAGCAAAAATTGTACAGTGCCGTACAAGTAAGCGAAGGTTGTATGTAAAAGAAAGCTGTAATGAGGCATTATTATTCATTAAAAGGGAAGATGAGTTGCCTAGATTAATAATAGCCTTAGATTATAATTCACTAGTTCCATATGGTTTGATTGCATTGCATTTTATATTATTACGAGTCAAAAACAAAGAACCAATCAAACGCGATAAACTTCTGCTTACATTATCCGACGTTTATGCTCTGAATAGTGTCGGACGAAAAGTACCTAAGCAAGACATGTTTCCACTTTTCCATGCATAATTTAATGTTATGTTGTGTTCATTAGCATTCTTGCACTATATGCTCTTGCTGATAATGTTGCAGCTAATTTATCATTACAGAATCAATCACTGCATATTTTGGATTTATCGTTGAACAGATTAGTTATCAGGGAGCCTTGAAAAGAATTGTCATTGTAATTCAAAAACAATTGAAAGCAAACCAAACGTAAACCAAAACAAAACGGACAGTCAACGTACTTTGCGTTGTTGAAAACCTCCTATCCGCTGCATTGATGACGTCATGGGAAATTGAAAATAGCTGCAACTCATAACCTGCAAGTCTGATGTGCAAAGTTCTTGATAGTTTTTAGGGCAAAATAATTGCAGATGTTTTTTCGATTGACAAACTGAATGTCATTGACAAACTGAAATCACCGATAACGTAAAATTTCTGACGTAAAATGTTCAGTAGGGCTTGAAGTACGAGAGTAGCGTACAAAAACTAAAGCTCAGCAGATTTTTAGGTAGAACTAAAGGGTTTGGTTTCATTCTGAGGCTTCAGGGCGTTGTTGTGATCATGTCACACGTGTCTGTTTGAATATTTAATCGGCGTCTCGTTGCACGATTTCAAGACTTTGATTATGAAATGTTAATAAGTTGGCGACCGACATTGGTACAAAACCACCCAAATGACGTCAAATATAACGTAAGATACCTGTAATTGGAAAACACGCTGCTTCCGAAAAAAAGAATAACATGAAAAATCAATATCTCATAAATAAAAAATAATGCGGGAACAAACTTTTGCAGGAAGAAACTTTCGCAGGAAGAAGAAACTTTCACAGGAAGAAGAAACTTTCGCGGGAAGAAGAAACTTTCGCGGGAAGAAGAAACTTTCACGGGAAGAAGAAACTTTCGCGGGAAGAAGAAACTTTCGCGGGAAGAAGAAACTTTCGCGGAAAGAAGAAACTTTCGCGGGAAGAAGAAACTTTCGCGGGAAGAAGAAACTTTCGCGGGAAGAAAAACTTTCGCGGGAAGAAGAAACTTTCGCGGAAAGAAGAAACTTTCGCGGGAAGAAGAAACTTTCGCGGAAAGAAGAAACTTTCGCGGAAAGAAGAAACTTTCGCGGGAAGAAGAAACTTTCGCGTTTTAGATTGAAGTCGAGAAAGTTTGATTGGCGAAACTTCCTAAAATACGAAATTCGCGAAAGTTTATTCTTGCGAAATATCCAGAGAACTTTGCTATTGACCCTCTACTTTGATCAAGAATGATTGCCTTAAGAATTTTTGATAATTTGTTTGCTTTTTTGTTGGTATTAAGTGGAATAAACATAGAAGGAAACCTCATTAATTGAATAAAAAAGGTTTAACACGCGAAATTCGCAATTTCTATTAAAATGTGAAAGTGTATTATCGCGAAAAATCCTATTTAGCTTCATTCGCTAAAGTCAATTATAAAATTTTGAGCTTTTCTCAATTCGTGAAACATTATTCTCGCGAAACTCTCTTCCCCTGAAGTTACTCTGATTCTCACAAGGAAAGATAATCAACATGAAAAAGAAATTGAAAGATAAAATTATTTACCAACAAACTTTTTGTAAAACGAATAAACAATGCTTGCAAAAATGTTTCTTAAGTTTCATTACTAGTGCGCAGGCTTTACTCTTAAAAACCCTTTCATTAATTATTGCTAATATTAAACTACTGTATTAATTAGCTATGACATGTAAAAGAAATATTTGTTAATAATAAAGGGCAGCAAATATCAAACATTTTGGATATACTTCTAAACAAATTAGTTTTTTTGCATTTGACTTGTGTTATGGCGATGATTCTAACATCAGAGAGCGTTCAATGCAATGCCATTACTTGATCTCTCGAATGATTTTGATTTATACAGAATTATTCACCCTAAGCGACCAATAAAATATAACTTAGTATATCTGACACGACAGAAATCAACTTCGTTTCTTTAGAACCATTTTACAGCAAAACGTCTTGTTGTCACATTTTCAATTTTTCTCGGGAAAAGGAGATACTCGTATGTTTTTAAGAAACGATTAATCAAGCTGGTGTACAAAGCATCAATTCAAAAAAAAATTCGTAGCATAAAAATTGACCAACGTAAAGTTCTCTTAACATGTTTTCAATGCTTGTTAATCAAGTTTTTCTCTCTCAAAAGAGATTATTCGGAATTTCATGTTCCCAAAAATGTTGTTGTACACTTGACTGACACAAAAAATTAACTTTTGCTCAAAATTTTAGACTCTAAAAAGTAACCTAAGCATTCTTATATTTATCAGAAACTTTCTTAAGCGATTTTGTGTGCAGTACAGAACGGCTTTAGTTTAAGTGGCAACTACGAATTTCATGCTAAATGCGACCATCAAGCAAATTTTCTGATTCCTGATCAGTTGCTCGATCTATATTGGCTCGAGGCTTAGATAAATGCCCTCGCTTGTATTGAAAATCAAATAAGCCAAAGGCGAAGACAGCATTTATGCATACTGAAAAATAAGTCTGCAGGCGTCACCAAATTATCTTTTGATTATTCAGCTGAATATCGTTCCAACATTATCTAGTAAAACTAAATATCCAAATATCAAACAAACCAGTATATTTACTTAACAGCTAAGGTAACGCGACAAGCAGTGCACTGAAATTTGAACAGTGCTTTGTTTTCTGTTATATTCAGAAATTAAAAAAACACAACCTTGAGGGTCATCGCGGATAATTTTTTAAAATGTTCACCCTTTGAGTATTGATCAGAAGTGGGGGTTAGGTGAAGAGATGTACCAAAGTTTAAAATGTTTTGGGATGCAGACCTTTATGTTGTTCTTCGGGTTTGCAAGAATCTGAGAAAGCTAAAATACATTAATAGGCATCAAGATCTTTAGCAGAGCTACTTCCTGGTTTCTTGCCAGTCATGAATTCGAATCGAAAGTTCTTTTACTCAAAATTTTAAAGAGCAGTAGAAAAAAATGAGTTTAATGACATTTTATGTCTGATCTAGGTCTTCCTGACATACCAATCACTAGTCAAGCAGAATTTGAAGAACTTCTTCTTAATACCCAAAGTAATTAAAGCTAACCATATAATATTCAAGTTCACATTAAAGTTTTTGCCTGAGCAGAAGAGGTTCGCGACAACAGTCCAACATCTTGCGAGTACGCAGCACACCAAAAGCAGCAGTGGCTCGTTTTTTGGCCAATGAAAAGTAAATATCGTGCTCATGCGCATCTTTCTTTAACGGTTGATTCATACACGATGACGTTATACCCTAATCATAAGAATTTGGTATCATGAGAACGGGACCTACACCTGGTTTTGTGTGGTGGAGACAGATTAGGTACAAATGTAAATTTCGAAAGGCCATGATTAACAGCTGTTTTACTGATTCTAGAATTGCGCGGAAACCTCAAATCTCTATTTCTACTAGATGTATGGGAAGCTTTGACAAATCTGTTGCATATGGGATTATAACCATCACAGGTATTCTAATGAAAAATCTTCAATTTCGGTCAGAAGCATTCCAAACCGATAAGAAACCGTGTCAAATCGTAATTCCCGGACCATTGCTGTTCATGGAAACAGTGAGGTAGCGCTTCATAGTGAGCATAGTCTGTGTTGTCGGGTAGGCAGCCTATGTTCTATACTCCATAAACAAAGAAAAACCTTGCAAATCAAGGGTAGGGAGTTTTGCTTTAGGCTACCAACAGCTACGTACATTTATGGGACTGAGATTACGCCAATAAATTCAAGTTGGTTAATGTCTTCCTGCTCTTATGTTGATGACTATCTGCAATGACCCATCACAGAATTATAGTTTTCAATTCATCAACTTATGATTCGATGTAAGGCGAATAATGCCACAACTATTTCAGTTAGCACCTTCAACCTAGAAGGATTGGTAAATTTAGGGTGATATATTTTTTGAGCCCTCTCCTTGTAGACTCTGTCAATAGGTGACTCTGTCAATAGGTGACTCTGTCAATAGGTGACTCTGTCAATAGGAGACTCTGTCAATAGGAGACTCTGTCAATATGTATATGAGTCCGACCTTGCAAATCAATCCCGACTGTTAAAAGTGTCTTAAAATCGTTATGGTCTGGAGAAGCATGCCCTGATCTACAAGATACGTTTTACAGGCTATCTACTACTATCAAACACTATTATCCCCACAAAAGCTGTCTACAGACTTTCTACAGCTCAGTGCCATGACAACAATTGACTGTTTAATTTATGGCTATGGATCGATGACCCACAGATGAAACAAGTCTCAGAAACGAACTTCAAGTCGAAGCACATTAACTAAAAATTAGTAGTCTTGAAAGTTACTTACTACTAATCAACATTAGTAGTATTGAAAGTTCATCTTTAGTTTCGTAAAGTTGGCTTTTGATCTCATTAAAGGTAAAATTCGGAATGCAAGTTACAACCTTTTTGCTCTACACTCCAAAGGTAGATCGACAGATCGATCGATTATCTATAGTATTTGGTTTCAGGGTGGATCCTAACTTAGTTAAATATGTGCAGTCTACAAACATTTACGGCTTAGATGCTAATAAGCACGGGACCAGACTAGGAAAAACAGACACAAAGTCTTCTACATAAATTTATGCAATCTTTACTTAAGAAAATTTCCACCAGCGTGTTGAAATTAGGATAGGCTGTGTTCCATCAAAATGATCACGCTTGCAGTCATATTACAAGTCAATGATCTTGCATGCAAAACATGATAATGGAGTGAATGAGGTATGTGTTTTATATAGGGTGGGGTTTGTATTGATAACAGCAGTATCAGACAGACACTGTACTTGCGAATGTATTGTAAGTAGATGGTGCTTCAGTCTGAAATGAATTACAGATGCAATTGAGATTGAAATACGCGATTTTAGAGATAGTTTTGAATGAAACCTCTTTACAACATCTAAATACACCTGAATCTCGATTTCAGTCCAACATTATGAAAGAAGATCATTTAATAAATACAATTTTGTTTCGAGAAGCATCAAATTGCGTTCATGAGAGGAGCTGGCCCCTTATTGGATTATTTTGCTATAACAGCTACCTCTAGCGTGACGAAACTTGTTGATGTAGAAGTTAATCAAGAATATTTGTATAGGAATTTCTTCAAAAATCTTCGAAAAGAAGTTCACTAAATACAATTTTTTGAGCAGAAAGTTTTAAAAGGTTCAGTGAATCAGGAGCCCAATAGCTTTCGCACTTTCATGTTGGCTAAGAAATTTGTTTACCAAACTAGATAACACTATCACTCCAATTCTATTCAAGTCAGCTCTGCTCGATCCTAAAGAAATAACAATGGGCCCTCAACGAATAGATAAGTTAAAATCTGGGCATTAATTCTCATATCACATGAGTTTCAGCCAAAAGTGACCAGTGGTAGCGGTGGTGTGGAGCAAGAGAAGCAAACAAGGTTGACAGCTCATCAAATTATTTATCTCTGCAAGACAATATGCATTTGAGTTTCTCGAGTCTAGAAAAATTTGTAAGTATATTGTCAAACAAGCTGAACTGAATACATAGCTGAGTTGAAAGAATCCAAGATCTTTAGCTCGAACCTTAAAAAATTGGTGGTAAATGGAAACGTGATGCATTGAGACAACTGAGGTTAAAACATGAAGATATTCATGAAGCATACTTTTAGCTTGCCTCGTGACTTTGAACTAGAAGTTTCCGCTAAGAACCTAAACAGCAAAGAAAAACAAACTTCAGACTGCAGTTAAATGTTTGGTAACATAATTATTGATGTTCCAATAACGAAAATGCAATTGTTCTATATCATAGAGCTTTATTTCTTGATTCTGCGGTCCAAAAGGCCGCGATTTAAATTCTGTGCTGCTTTGCATCCCACCTGTTTAAAATTCTCATAAAATATGCATAAGGAATCAAACAGGAAATTACTGCTTTTAAGCCTTGTAGGCAAAGGCGACATGTCCTAGCATAAAGTTGTTTCGTCAAAAATCGACTCGCATCAATTTAAAACGTACACGCACGCGCAAAAGCGCTTTCTTGCCATATCGAGGTGAACAAAATATTGGACTCCAGTGGTTCTAACTATTCTCTACATCTTTTATACGAGGTGCGTTGAATGTCAGTTGATTTTGATGTTGCCATAGAAGAACCTGTTCTATTTATTCAATTGGTTTTATGTGTCTAATGTATGATCAGAACCTGTTGCCATGGACGTCTAATACTTTGAAGACAACATTGGGGTAGGTAATTATTACTTTGTTCAAGATGTTTCTAGAGTTTATCGAAGCAAAAATGAGCTGAGACGATCCAAGGATAGCTGCTCTCTTATCATTAGCAAGTAAGTGGCGCTATGGCTTTGTTGATATTCATTTGAAGATAGTTACAACTAATCAAACACTAGAGCAATCATCACTTGAGAATCAACCATTCTATCTTATATTTACATAAGTGACTACCGCCAGATTCCTCATAAATTGGCGGACTAGGATTGATAATATCACCTAAGCCTATCCATCGATAAATAACGCTCAAAAATCGATGAAGAAGCCGTTTATCGTCAGCGCAGCTGATCATGTTTAATTCGACAATGGATGAGCTAACTGTTAAAATAAAATTTCACTGAGGCCTAAAAGACAATCTATTGAAACACGAGCAGAGCGAGTTCGCATGCCAACAATCAAACTAACTACCGTTTTGAATGTTTATCAGCGCAGTACTAAAATAGACTCCAAACTTTGCCTTGAAGTAAATGTAAATTTTTCATTCAAAGTGTGTAATTATTCTGATGGTTAAATGCTGATATATTTTGGTGATATTTCCAGTCGCTTATAAATAAAAAAATTGATATTTGAGAGAATTTCAAACACTTTCAACAATTCTCAAATTCTTCCACAATATTATTATAGGACCTTGTTTTTCTACCACCGTTTCATTTTGTTCGTTAACGATGATCCTATTTACAGGTTTAATGATCACATAGGCATACATAAAGCTCTTTGCAACCCTAATACTTGTTTATACCAACTCACGATAAATCTAGAGGAATCATCACAATCTTACAAACACTTTCACTTTTTGGCAGAGAACGCGAATAAAGCAACGAAGAAATTGGAGTTACTTAGGTAATTTTAAGATTGATAATGTCAGATCGTCGTTAACAAACGAAGGACAGGACGATGCAAACACATTGTAATTGTTCACGCATCTTCAGGCAATATCTTGAAAATCAAAGCAATCAAGAAATTTGGAAGTTCTTTTCAAGAACTAAACTGGATTTTAACTCATCGTCATTAGACATTTGTTCAGAGATATGATTTTTCAAATGCCATTTCGGAAGGAGCAAGCAGGGCCGCCGAGAGTCACGCCGGGTCCAGGGGGGCACAATGCTCAGGTCCCATCCTACCTAAAGAAATGAACCTAAAGTGCGTTCAATTTGGATTTAAATGCATAAAATTTTCTTTATTTACTTTTGATTTATTTTCGTCAAATTTTCCAAATACATATATGATTTGTAATTACCATGTGATTAAGCGCCAAATTCAAAAAAGAAACGCTATAATCAACAACGGGCCTCTCTTTGCTTACATGGGCAACTGCCCCCTTTGCGCCCCTTTTGATGGGCCTGGGAGTAAGTGCTCATTCTAAGTAAAAGTTCAACTGCCACACTGCACTTATTGCCAGAACTTCTTGGTGGCTGAGTGACAATGACACATGCCCTTCTAAAAGTCGTTTCCCTAATGTTATAACTGCGTCCTACGTTTTTGCCTTTGGCGACCATTTGACAACATTTCACTTCGACATCAACCCATTTAACCACTAAAGATGCCATATAAACACATATAAATCATGATGAGCATTGTCTTGAAAGTTTTGGTCTCGGATCGGACTAAGTGCCTATTATTTGTGCGTACAATAACATGCATGTATTTTTTTTAACTAAGGTCAACAAACAAAGCTGATTCAAACATGAACAACTGCTTTGTTGAAGTTAAGTTTTATTGATGTCTACACACATTATGGCGACAAAGAGCAGATGCATGCGAGCTTCGGGGCGCATATATTAAAAGTAACATATTGCTTGCGAGCTGATAATCTCAGGTGTCAAGATTTTCATTGTATAGGAGCGAAGTTTGATGGCAAAATTCCTTGTGTGAATTCGCTTGTATCAATGAAGATTGTTGCCAAGAGAAACCCAACAACATCAGTTCAAAGCAGCGGCCGTCTTTCTCAGCTGTACGACCTGTCTATCTATGATGAGACCTTTGTGTGTCGGAAAGGGATAAGAAGGTTATTGGAATGATTTCTTCTATGTGGATCAACGATATTTGACGAAGAAGAATATCCTACATTCGCGGAACGGAAATTGTAACATTAATAGTTATAGATTACTCATCAAAGCCTGATAAACTTCAGCACCCTAAAATGATAAGAGCAATTGACTTCTAACTTCAGATTTAGTTTTTGAAAGTGTACAAGGAATTTTAAGAAAGGTGATTGTTACGCGACAATAATGAGAAAATATATTTTTATGTTGATGACTTCATCAGTAGATCGATAGTGATTGAGCGCGGTGGCATTCACGCAAGGTTTTTGAGCGATTAGATCACAACCGCAGTTGCTACCAGTCAGTTGTATTTACTTGATGACGAGGTCTGCATTAATTTAATGCATGGTGTCTGGGCTAACCTGAAACCTGTCGACAGGTTCAATTCATAACCTTCTCCGTAAACCATTTGAATGATTTTTTAGTATTATAGGATATATGATAAATACCAAACCCATGCTAAGTATTGTTGACCGTTTGTTCTTTCTCCATTATACTGTATCGAATCTTTCATGAATTAGAACCTAAAAACATTTGCATACACGTATGTGTTATCAACCACCAACAAATTTTACTGCATTGGCCCCATTTCTGTAAAGCCTTAGATTTTGCAAGTGAATATTACTTTTCAGCTGTGCCCATTAGATGAAAGAAACAATATGGTTGTCAAAAGGACTCGTAAACTCCTCCCTTATTTACAAAAGCCACTTTTAAATATCCGTTTTATTGTTCTACAGCTGCACTGTATCATTCAAGATAGTTTAATCAATCATACTGTTGGCAAAGCTGAGCTTTAGTTCACTCAGACTTCATCGACTTCATACTATCTTCTTCATCGTCTGCTTGATTCATCTTCGTATAATCTAAGGACTAATTCGTTTATAACCAAAAGCAAAACACAGTAATTTATTGGTTTAGTGACAATTTCAAGTTCAGACAGAACTGGAACAGTAATCCACAAATCAAGATTAGCCAACAACCTTTCGACATTATCAAACTATATAATCTCATTTAAAAGTGATATAAAGAAAACATTTGCAGATTCATACTTTCAACATGTAGGCTAGGTATAGATAATTCATAACTGCATATCACTTTATATTTATGTTTTAGTGCGATTTAGTTTTAGCCCTGGTGATCTCTTTATCTAAATGAATATCCTGAAGAGTGAGTTATTCATTCACGAAACAGTTTTGTAGCGATTAAACATGTAGTTTTATTTCTTCAACTCCAAACTATATCACGCTCTACGTGCAAACGTTTTGAGCACTGTACTACAGAAGTATCAAAGTACAAACTTCTATATATGTATAATGTAAATATCAAAAACTTGAATGTATAACCTTGTTTTCATTAGCTAATTACCTTTTATATGTTGATATATTACCAACTTAAAAAGAAATGCAAAAACGCATGTCACTGGGCTAATATTAATAGAATCATTTTGCATTAGTTAATACATCAAACTCCAGGACTCTCTAGCCCGCTGATAGGATACTCCTGTGAAAAAGTAGCTAATTCCACAAGTTAGAAAACTTGCGGGCAGTAATGTGGTAGCCTGGGTGCATGTTGTTCCCCACATTCCTTCATAAACAATTAGATATGTCCCTATAATAAAACACGATACTCTTTTTCTGTCAAGTCACATCGTTTTTTAAGACTTTTCTATCTCCTTACCTTTTGGACTGACGTTGTTCGCTGAGATGCTTCTGCAAATCGATGAACAATTTCCCCAAACAAAACGGAGGGTATCAATTGTCGATAATCCTTTGCAAACTGAAAAAACCCCTAGTCTTGTTCCTACCCTTAACAAAAAAGCAAGAACGACCAATCGTTTGATGATAGTCATTCTGTGGATCAAAAGAAAAATAATAATACCAGCAGAGAATACAAGAGACCAGAGTCAGGAAAACATTACGGTCGAATGGCCAAGGATCGGAGGAAGGTCCATGAAAAACAAAAGAAGCTCCTATGACACACCCAAGCCACGCCCATTTTTAATTGTTTTGTGAGGAAGGTTTGCCTTCTTCTGAGAAAGGTTAACAACTTTTCTGGACTCTGCGACAGGCATGCTCCATTTGACATTGCTCAGCTTCATTGATTTGACAAGGAAAAAGTCTGTAATATAATATAATGTACTTTTGTTTTTTGCTCTAGATACCTATTTGCTTCTATCGAACTGCACTTAATGAAACCTGAGCCTTGAGAATTAGCAGTACCTAGGTAGCTGCTTACAAAAGAGACTAAAGATGGGCAGTGGAAGCTCAAAACAGAAGGCCCAAAAAGAAGGGGGTAAAACCTATCTGATCCACACAGTCGAAGAACATACAGCGGGGGTTAACTGCATGGCAATCACCCCGAATGGGTCAAAAATTCTTACTGGCTCTGAAGATACGACAATACGTGTCTTTGATACACAAAACTTGGAGACAAGCAGCGTACTGAAAGGACATGAGAAATACATAAACTGTGTTGTTTGCAGTGATAAATACGTGTATTCAGCCTCTGCTGACAAAACAATCCGTAAATGGAATATAGAAACAGGACTTTGCGTGAAAACGTTTCGAGGTCATACAGACGCGGTCAATAAGCTAGTACTTATGGGTAACGCGTTGTTCTCTAGTGGTTACGACAGCACGATACGTGGTTGGGAAGTCGATACTGGCGAGCTATTACGCGTATTTCAAGGCCACAAAAGATTAGTGAATTCGTTGGTTTACGTTCCAAGTGACGTAACTAAGGACAAGGATTTTAACTTCGCAGAACTGGATCAAAATGATGATAGTTTAATTAGCGGCAGTGCTGACTGCACGGCAAAATTATGGGCGCTGAATTCAAGCGAATGTGTGCTGACATATCGAGGCCATAGTCAACCAGTGCTCTGCCTTACTGTCGATGCTACAGGGAATCATCTGTACACAGGGAGCCAAGATAACACCATAAGGGCCTGGGAAGTGATGACCGGCAAGTGTCTGCGGACATTTACCGGACACCAATCGTCTATCATCCAAATAGAGGTAAGAAGATAGAAATCATCATATTGTTGCTAAATAGCAAAGAGGTGAAGGGTGAAAAGTAGGGCAAAGCCCCTGAATGAATTTATGGTTTGATTCGTACAAAATACTCGGTCAAAGAGGTTAAGGGTTATCCATTAGTGGTAGAACCATTTTAGGTTAAGGGTTATCCATTAGTGGTAGAAGTCAACAACGACGCCTTTCGGCAAGTGCAAGAACGGTTTTGTATTCGTAAATTCAATCAATCTAATCAAAAGCATGCAATTTAATTTTCCTTGACAGGCCTGATAATAACTTTAAATTATGCGAATACTTGATTAAATAGCAATATTTCTCAAACCGTAATCACCTTTAAAACTTAATGTTTTATTAATCGCCAAGTAAAATACCAAACAGGTGTTAGAATTCAATTTTAAAAGGAAATTTACATTTTCAAAACTTAACACTGTTGTTCAATGAGATAGATGAAAAAGCCTAAAGCTGAATGGCTGCTGGAAAACTGTTCTAGAGCGGATTTCAGAAACCTGAAAGCATTTTTCAAAACTGGCGATTAATATGTTAAGTTAGAAAGTTGGTAGGGGTGGAGTATGTAATTGGTTGTTGTTCTAAAGGTTCTGGGATCTTTTTGAATAGCTTGCTAGCCACCAGTGTCTTGCAAGCTGAGTTTTTAAGTGGTCCATACATGATAGAGCTCGCACTACACAGTGATATGGTACCTTTCTAATAATTCGGAACAGGCCTGATCATACCCTATTCGTACACACTCTTTTTTATAAGAACAATTTGATAAGAACGTGAGCGTCAAAATTAGTCAAAATTAAGGAACAAATTAAGAACATTCTGAGGCTTAACTACTGTAA
This sequence comes from Rhopilema esculentum, assembly GCF_013076305.1. The sequence goes on along the minus strand of NW_027019302.1, from coordinate 4,966,773 downwards.
AATATATTCTAGAACAATGTTTTATCTCAAAAACGAGGAGTTTTCTAGCCATCTATGGGTGCTTTTTCAATTCGTCGGCAAATAAAGGATGTCTCACTCACTTTGTTGGCAAATGAGGCCTGAACACCTCCCTAGAACGAGAAAGCCAGCAATAGCACTGCTAACATCATAATAATTTGAAAACAAATTTAGAACAATCCAGCCTCAAATAGTCAAAAATATTAAGAACAGCCAGCCTGATTTTCAATTTACTGGCTCTTATAAAAAAAGAGTGTACCTCGTTTTTGTCTTGTCTTTAACTTAAGCCCCCTGATGTTACAACTGGTTTATACATCCCCTTTTTGATGTCAACAATAACTTCATATTAGCTTTAAATCTATATCATAAAAAAGTGATTTTTCTTTTCATTCCTGATCAGGTTGTCAATCGAATACTGTTCTCGGGCAGTGCTGACCACACGGCTCGTTGCTGGGTTATCGATTACGGCGACTGCACAAGGAGATACACCGGACACAAACATTGCGTTAAGACGATGCTTGTGGCAGCAGGAATCCGTAAGTGCTTTAAACTGCTTTCAGACAAATCTTTCAAGCAGTATAAACATTATCAACAGCAAATACTATTGAACACGTGCCGTATTCTTACATTTTGAGAAAGAGGCTGGCATACTTTTTGATAAGAAGGCTAGTCACTTCAATTGTTGATTGATGTCCCTTTTTAGTCTTTTCTAAGAAGTACCTGCCTATATCAAGCATGGAGACTTAGAGCCAGCTTAAAAATCTCCACGTTAAACAGTATAAACACAAAAGGAAAAGTAAAATACAACCAGCAACTATTAAGAAAGCTGGCGTATACGTAAGCAGGTTTTTCTGCTTTCGTATATGTTTATTTGCAGCGCTATGCCATAATGATATTGCATGTGCAGAGACACAAACACCAAATAGCTGATATGAAAACTTTAAAGGTCTCAGTACTGATTTTATCAACACAATATAGCTAATGTTCTTTTCTCTCATTTGTAATATTTTTAAAGATTATATTATAACGCAAGTTGAATAGCCACAACCATTGTGGATACACTCACAAAACCCTATATGTGTATAAAGATTATTAAATACAATAAAACTGAGACAAGGGATCGTAGAAATGACAGCGCTGACGAGTTTTAGCTCCCCCCGAACAATTTTCAAAACATATATCAAACCCTACAAAAAATCGTTTTGCTCTTGGTTTTTAGATGTTTAGTCCCTTCCTTCCAATTTACTGGCTTCTAGGCAACATCAGCTCTAGAATGAAGGGCGTCTGAAAAATAATCAAATAAGTAAACATAAGAATGCAGAAATAAACCGAAATCCAAAATACGAACTTGCATTTCGCTTTCGCTTTGTTTACATTCAATTTTGATTTCTCAACTTGGTGTACATTCTGTTTAATTTGGACGTGTTGCCCTGGAAAACTGCTAGATCGGTTACTACAAACGCCTTTAACCATGGGTACCAAAGCAGCATTTCAATAAATAGTGAAGGTTTACACTTGAGGAAGAATCAAACCACATGCATGGAAAAATTAGGTCTTTTATAGGAAATGCTGAAAGTTGGTTCTCAGCAACCTTAACAACGAACACTTCAACCAACGAATATCCTATGCTTTGGGCTTCGGGTATAGAAATGCATTTATATACAGATGCATCTAGCCAATGCCTCTAAAAGGACTAGGAAGCCTTGCTCACCAGACAGTTTTGGTATGTCATGCCAAATGATTTGATCAAGAACCTCGAGATTTTGCACTCATCAAGAGCTGGAGATTTCTCAAGAATATCATTACCAGTCTTTTGTGTATGGCAATTTTTGAAGATTTTCTCTTAACAAAAATAGCTACCTTTTGCTCCTGAATTGTATTTTGAACCTATCAAAGGCTTAAATATCAAGCACTCTGAACTGAGTTTGAAAATCAGATCGCATTGAAGGCGGTAATTACAAAAAAAGAAATCGTCCTCCGGAATCGAGCCTGTCTTTGCCAGATTTGCATCAACCAATTGCAGGGAGCTTATTTAAATGAAAGTCTGTTTTGTAAGTTTTCTCAACTATTGGTAAGAGAAACTTCTGTTATTCTACTTAGTTATTACATGTTCTGGAGACTTCACAGCACGTGCATACGATTCTAAAACTGGAAAGGTTAAAAGAGTGTTCAAAGGCCACACATCACCTATAAACGCTGCAGTGGTGAGTAGCTGCTTAAAATTATTCCCAATTTATAACCTTGTTCAAAACTATGTAATTTGATTTCTGGCGTCACAATCGCGTGATCACATAAGCTATAACGTAATCCAAAATCATAGGTGAAAGAGTATAATCCATTTTTTTTGACGAAAATAGTGCAACTTTCCTCTAACCCAAGCCCCCTTAGTTAAGGATTGGTGATTCTCAATGTTCCTCAACGTTTGTTTTAACTGTTATGTAATACCAGGACACCCAACATGAATTTCCAATGTCCATGATCGTGCAATTAGAAACGACTTTCATTCCCTTTTATGCTAAACAAATAAACATAGCATCATAAGCAATTATTGAACCAGATGTTGGGCAGAGCATAACACATTCAGGCACCTGCTCCTTTCAGCTAGTTTACAGGTCTGTGTCAATTTAACAGCTAAAGTATCATCGTGAGACGTTAATTTCTTGCTTTAGATCTGGCCCAAGGCCAGAACGGGGCTGGGGACTAAGCTCGGGGCTGGGGGCTAAATTGGAGGAAATTCTATTGTTGGTTCATATTTCATGCTACAGTGTGCATCTTTAGCCCCTCGGAAAGTTTCCTTCTGGTCTGGAGCTTGCTCTAGATGATAAAATCTCTACAACCCTTGAAAGAACAAACAGTCACCACAACACGTTTCTTAATACTTGCCAGTGAGCGTCTATAATGTACGTATGCTCTCAAGCTCGATATCTGACCTCAGGCTCCCCTGCCTAGCCTCACAATCAAAATACCAAAATACCTTGGTATATAAACTATCAAGCAACGACTTTTCTCCTCTTCATAGGCCAGCAAGGGAAGGTTGTACACAGCAGCGAATGACGGAAGCATCCGAATATGGGATGCAAGCAAGATCAGGGATGATGAGGATTTAGATGAAGAAGAAATAGAGAGTACAGAGAACAATAACTAAATAATTTAGCTAATTGCTCACAGCTACTATTATCTCGCAGCTGTACACTTGCACCCTTGAAAAAATAACAACAATAACAACATATATACGTTTTCAACAACTGTAGCTAGCCTCTTCCCTAAGGTCTATAATTCTGAATAGCCTGGGTCACGTATGGCACGTGCTTGCTTTTACTGCATTGCAATCTTATTGCAATCTTAAACCTAAATGTAGTAAAATTCATGTAAGAATCACGTTGTTTTACACTTCCCCTGGGATACTTTTGGAAAAAAATTCCTAATAATTTCTTGTACAGTGAGGCTTATCATGAATGTAGATTTACCACCAACGTTAAGAAAAGTAATTTTTAAACCTATTGCTGCTCTGATGTACATATATCTTTAATGACAGCGATTGTTGAAAGCTATTCTGAATGTTTAATGCACTGAAACATTTGATTTAGCTTTCCCCACATTTAATTTGTAATTGTCGTATCACAGAATGTCGTTTCAGTTTTAAAAAACAGAAGGTTTCTGAATACTATGTAGCCCACACATACAAGGAAGAAACGACAGAAGTAAAAACAAGCAAGGATGATTTATTATGAAAATTCGAGAGTCAACACAATTCCTCGCTAGTCTTTTTGAATTGATATGAGTTGACATTCACTCGACAAACCCATTTCCACAATAAAATTTATGTACAGGCCATCTTTGCCTTGTAATACATGGTTGTATACACAACATCTTCACCTTAATTCTGCAACTTATACGCTTTGCTTCCAATCCCTAGATTTGAAAATGCTATTGAAAGATTTGAGAATGCTAATTTCCCACTTAGGTAAACCCATTTGCTAAATTTCTTAAATTGTTTTATCTTTATCTTATCTTTCTTTATCTTATCATGAACGTTTTAATCTTGGTTTGAACGTTTTAAAATTTTTATGTTAGTTACTAATTCCACCAAAAGGATCGTCGATGATGTTAGGTAAAAAAAATAAAGAAGATTCTGTAAAAAGGAAAGAAGTTTCCAAATGCAAAAACCACCAATCAATTTATAGTTTGACGTGGTGAAGCAAATTATTTGGAAAAATTCATTAACGTGTTTTCTCTGGGCAACCAATACTCTAATAATTAATTCATATCCCTTTTCACAGAGTATTAGATTAATAATTAAATAGGTTAGAATTTTTTTGTAGTAAATTTCATTAGTTACTAATTTGTTGATGCATAAAAAGTCACAGGGAAATAAACACTTTTAAGCGCTGAAATGTTTCTTATAATAATTATATCTAAATGTTTATTTTGCAATCTCAAATTCCATAAGAGGCTTTGTTAAATAGATGAGCTGCATAGCCTCCTTTTGGAAAAATAATTATAACTAGTGGGGTTGAACACGTAAACATGTAGCTACATGATCCATAAAAGAGAAATAATCCTCAAAATGTTAACGACACGAGATTTTCTGTTGTTTAGTCTTGTTGCTATGAAAGCATCATCGATCTTTATTTCTTCAATATCATTTTTCGTTCGCAAGAAATCAATGTTTAAGTTCTTGTAATTAGAAGGTAAAAGCTTTCCTTCAAAAATGAAAAAAAAATTTTTGACATTATTTTATTGACCAGAAATAGTAATGAAAAAGCACACCATAATTCAATTATGTTGCATTCATCTGATTGTTACCAAACCTGGCGTGTAAGGAGAATTGGAAAATTAATTGTGAGTCATGGTAACTGTTTCGGCACCAGACTCCTTTTGCCGAAAAGAAATCTATAGTTGCTGAAACCCTAAACGCAAGAAATGGCGTGAAAATTTAGTGGAAATACTAGGTTCTTGATCAAATTAAATTTTAAAATTGTTTTACCTAAATTTGATACTTTTGAAATTATATTTCGATTGATGGAGTTTTACTGCAAAAGACCTGGTAACAAACCCGTTGCTATGTTAATAATATTGCATACGGTAATCTTCGACCATTATTATTATTATTATTATTATAAAATTATTTACAGTTGGTGCCATACATAGCTTAAAAAGCTAATTCATACCAACTATTTACATTTCTACAAAATTACAAAATTAAAGCATAATCAGAAGAGAGAAATAATAAAATTTTTTATTTTTTCAATCAACTTTTTTAGGATCTCACCATACCCACATTTTGGTTATTTGCATATTTGACAGTTACTTTTGAGAAAATGTACAAATGGGAAACCCTTCCGCGTTCTCGAAACAGCTGCTTTGTGGGTATTTTACGTAAAAAAATTAATTTGAGAAATTAAAACATCCCTCAAAGTTCATCAAGGTTCAAGATAAAAAGGAGAAAGCCCAGACAAAATCCTGGAGGAAATCCACATGTGACGTATTTTGTTTGACTGTTATTTCCGTGCCCATTAGAAGAAAACGGCAGTTTTGCTAATTTTTGTGTACATTAAACATTAAAGTCTAAAGAATATAAGTCATATCGAAAAAAAAATAAATTTTGGTTCTCTTGGAAAAGCAAATAAGACTGAAGAATAAAAAAATTCAGTTGATAAGCACATTATGTTAAGTTTTTCCACGGCAACTTTAGCTTGAATTTCAGTGTAAAGAAATATAATAATTTAGAACAAAATGGACTGTGCTGCACTAACACCTTCCTTTTTCTATGTAACCATTTCGTGAAGATATTTTCACCGTATTGCGAGCCTTACGGAAACTCTGTTCTTCTCTTAATTTCTAATTAAAATTGTTTTTCAAACTTAGTTTCTTGATAATAACATGTTTCTTTGGATCTCCAGCCTGATACTACCGTTAAAGAAAATTTGCTAGCATGATCAAGTACAGCCTGGGGGAACAAGCTGTGAATAATTACTATACACACTTTCCAATACTGCAGATTTACAAGAAAAACTCCTGTAGAGCCCACTACCAATTTCTGTAGCTAGCAATCACAATTTTCATACGCTTACGACAATAATCGCAGGTTGGCAGAGGTAAGAAAAAAATCATTTTTGTTCCATGAGTTCCAGCATCCTCTATGTCCATCTTTAGGTTGTTTGTGCAAAATTACTGTTGATATTTAAAGGTTGAGATTACTGTCTGTAGGGGCGATCAAACGGACTCATTCAATGGTACAAGATCTAAATCTACCATTAAATATGGCCACAGAATAGAAAATACGCAGAAGGTGAAATTCGGTCATTTCACGGGATGCGCGCGCGAATGAGCAGTGGCGGCTCTTGCTAATGGGCATCTGGGGCAATGCCCCCTCAAAAAGATTCAAAGGAAATTTATGATATTCATATTTAATTTTGAAGATAGTCTTACTGTGTTTAATTATATAAGTTTTTATCTCTTCTAGAAAAAGCTCCTTGCTATCCCGTCTCGTCCTTAGCCTCGCTTCTGGCCCGCTAGTGCCTTGAGCGATGATGTCATTTAACGGGCAAAGTTTTTTTTGCCCCTAGCCGACATGCGCACAAGCTAATTTTCGACCTCGAGCATCGCGAAACGCGGCCTGTGATTGGCTTATTTGGAGGAATTCGGGGCAAGAAAATTTTGCCCATGAAATGACATCATCGCTAAACAACAACCACATCTATATATGCTTTTTCTTCTGCGCTCCATGACGATCAACATCGAACCATGAATACAGTGAAAAATTTGCAAACTCTACCTTTCTATCGATTATCGCAATATTGATGGTCTGCCCTCCCAACTGTGAAAGTCACGAGCCGCCACTGCGAATGAGGCTGTGATTCAGATGGAGTTTAAATAAACTAGAACATTATCGATCGTACAGGAGCCAACCTACACGTTTGTGGAATAACCTCGTCGATAGATATGACTGGAACCTTAAAGGTAACCGATTTTACTATCCTACAGTGCTGCATTGATGAGACCGCAAAACCGGGCTAAGCGTTTAAAAGATAAGAATACAAACCTTTTTTAGTAATTTCAAAGTGGACGATAAAGTTTGTAATTAAAAATTTGAACAACAAATCATTGATTCGCCTCTACTTTTTTTTCCTCGCAGCAACTGAGGGAGACTGTCGCCATCCCTTACCCAAACCTCTGTATCAAAACGAGTTTATGGCGCAAGCTTCTTGTTTCTTCGTACTCTGACCACCTGAGGTTTGTGCACGCAAACTTCAAAGGTGCCGACCGAGAGTTCACCTTCTGCGTTTTCCCTATTCTGTGCTATGGCCTAGGCCTAAGGATATCCCGAAAAGCTATTAAAAAGCAATGACGCTAAAAAAGATAACGGATGCTACCAATCACAACAGAACTCTGAAAAATTACGAATGGTAATACGATCAAAGCAATGAAAAGAAAACGACGGGAAGCCAATCAGGAATATCAGGGGTGAACTACGATCAATGCAACAAAAAACATTCGATTTTGGCCATTCGTGCACACCAGTGACGCATCATCAGAAAATATAGAAAGATTAAAGACGTAAAGCTAACCACTTCAAGTTGGAGTAGGAGACCGGAGACCAGGCAACGTTGGAAACTATGCTCCAAAAAATATAATGAAATTGAGAAAAAAGACTTGTTATAAGCAGATTAAAGGAATGAATCAGATGGAAGCATTAAGTGTACTAGAATAACAGGCTAACAGTGTTTCCCCTCTAATGATTCATTTTTCAAACGAAAAATGTAATTAGTGTCAAACGAAAGTCATTTAGAGCACCAACATCACGTGAAAGATATGGTAGAAGACTACCTTTTTCGGTCATTTTTATAAAGAAGAGAAAGCGATATAATGAAATAGCATTATGTATGACAAATATACATAACAGTGGATCGCTATTGCATGGATTCGTGTTGAGATTCGTTCTGTTTTGTTATTGATCAACCAGTCTCCCGAATGGCTCATGTCATGTATTTTGAAACACGAAAGTCAACCGGCTAAGGATTGACTGGTTTTTTGGTTCCAAAGTCGGTTCTAAAAGTTCATATTGGTTCCAAAAGAAGAGCATTTTGAAAGGATGACTCAATGCCTAACCCTGTATCAGGTTCACGACTGGTGACCAAACTGTTTAAGATTCGAAATGTGTCATGTTTTGTTAGGATTAAGCAATGGGACGACCACTTATGACCCTCAGGTATATCCTTAAAAACACCAAGCATTAAGCCTTTTATAGTTCATATGTGTTATCTTGAAGTCGTGGAGCTGTGTAGCAGTTGATTAAAGGGAATGAGCAATGTACAGCATGGTCAATTGGCACTGCCTGCATTACGGTGCCAGGATTCCCATATATCCCTTGATCCCAAACTTTGACCAAAGGTGCACGCAAAATCTTTTTATAAAACAAACTAAGAGTCCGTTTATAAGAGCAAATTTATCCCACCTCTCAGCCCATAATCTGGCAGGTGGGATAAAATCTTCGAATGTTTACATGCAGATTCTATCCCACCTTCCAGCTGTATCTGAAGAAAATCATTTCACCTTTCAGCCTGTGTGCTGACAAAAGGGACGAAATTTTATCGCGTTTATGTGAACATTTCATCCCATGTTCCAGTTTTATCCCACCTTCCAGTGTTCATATGGAAAAAATTATTCCCACCTCAGTAAGATCCTACCTCTCATGCAGTGGAACCTCACTTAACCGTGCTGGCTTGTTTGCCATATAAACGCAAGACGAAAAACACAAAGGATTCTTTAGAAGAGTGCGATATCACCTCTCAGCTCACAGGCTGGAAGGTGGGATAATTTTCTCCATACAAACAGGCCCTAAAGCAAGAGCAGGCAATCAAAAACACCTACATGATAGCATAGTGGTTCGATCGTCCGACGACTTTTTACTTTAAGGAAAATATGATGCTAAATGCATGGCTGAAAATAAGCAATAAAGGCACTTCAAGAAAGCACCACCAATTCAAAGTCGATGACATAATCAGCCCCTCTTTCAGACAAAAATCTAAAAGCATTCACAAGCATAAACCCTCAAAGCTAGAAGTAAACCTAAAATGCTAAAATTTAATGAGTGTATGCTTAAATTCAATTCAAAAATTTCCCATATGATAACAAATTCTTAGATTTAGCTTTAAAAAAAATCCTTGATTTTTGCATACAACGGTTTCTCATCAAGGGTGTAAAAAGCCATATGTTTGACCTTCTGGTTGTTTTCAACGCAAGTGACCTCAATATGGACAGTCAAATCTCCTTCCAAAAGCTCCAAGTTAGATATCCTTACTACTTCCGAGCGTGGTTCAGGGCTGTTCTCTCCTCGAGGCCCGGAGCCTTTCTCGCCGTTTCCACCTTGCATAATATCAACCTTTGCGCCTCCAATCGAGGATGGAAGCAAAAATCTGATTGAGCAGTCGGTGTTTGAATAAATACGACTTTGGATAAGAAGCACATTAGAAAATTCAGCTGCGAAAATGAAATCAAGCTTTGCTACGTCGTTTCGAAAAACTGTCACCGGGCTGGGTGGTGTTTCATGCAAGATTCTCCAAAGTTTGAGTCGTCGTTCCACATCCAATTCTAAACTGGCAATTGGGGACACTGGGTCACAAAGGGAAATTGGCTCAACGAGAGTGCTATGACGGTAAACAACTTGTAGTCGACCTGTTGCTGGGTCAACAATTCGCTGCTTATGGATGCTATTGCTGACTTCGTATAAGAGCACATCGATCAGGAGGTTCTTATGTACCTGTGCGCAGAAGCTTTTTGCAAAGAAACCATTGGACATCATTGGAGATTCAAGCACCCGGCTATTTGAACAGCAGCCAAAACAAAGTACAACATTACCTTGAATGATCTGCAGACCTTGGCACATCTTTGGCAAGGGGTTTTCCAAATAAGAATTAGCGCTTGTTCTGCAGCAATCTAGCATTAACATGTTCAGCTTGCTCTTATGTCTCACCATGCTGGTAAGAACCTCTGAGGCGGAAAAATTCTCTGACGTTGAGAAGGCGGCAGTCGCATCAACTGGCATTAAAAAGCTTTCCCCGTGTACTTCAAAGCCATGACCAGCAAAGTAAAACAAGGCATAAACGTTCTCAGAGAGAAGTTGACAAAAAAAGGACACAGCATTTTTGAATTCACTGAGATTTAAGTCGGCCAACGAGACAACAGTAAAGCCAATGCTACTCAAAGCCCCTGCGATATCGCGCGTGTCATTAAGTGGGTGTACAATTTTCCCAAGATCCTTCTCGTGCACATAGTTTTGATTACCAACCAGTAGAGCTACTTTGCTGACTGGAAAGTCACCATGGATATTGTGGTACTGCAAAGAAGCAACCGAAGGCCTCCCACCCCTTACATTATAGCAATCAAGGGTTGGTTGGTGCTTTTTATCATCCACAGGGTTTACAAACGCAGCCAATGACATTGCAGTGCCATAGTTATTGCTTGCCACACAAGTGTATTTGCCAAAACTTAGCGGTTCTGCGGTTTCGATAATGTAATATTTCCCGGTGGCTTTAGGTATTTCCTGGTCGTTTAAATACCATTGAAAAACTGGTGCCGGGCTGCCAAACGCGTCACAAAATAATCGGAATTCTTCTCCGTGACGGCAAGAGACGGATCTGGGGTGAACTGTTATCAACGGAGCACAGTCTGACATGGCTGAAGGCTCTGGAATCGAATCAACCCGCGCCCAGTTAGTGAACACACAGCTATGCCTGTTTGAAATGCGGCAAATATAGTAGCCAACACTGCCTTTGTCAAGAGATACGATACGCAAAATAGGGGTGCTCACATTGGTAGGACTTTTATTATGAAACCACTGGAAACTCAAAGGACCTTCGCCACTTACTTGACATGACAACTCTACCTCCTGACCCACTATTCCTATGTGAGGTGCTGGGTGCTGTATAATGCGAATAATCCGGGAGGGTAGCTCATTGGAGGTGCTGAGTGAATGAGACCCCTGTAGCAAAGAAAGAGCATCACTTACGTTTAAGCCTTGTTCTGACAGTGCTTTTAAGAATCCGATCAAATCAGACACTGTTTTCCCTAGTCTTCCAAGATCTTTCAATAAAGCTTTGGTTGGACTGCCTTTAGCCTTTAGCACCGTCATCCCAAATCCTTCTACCTTCTGTGGCGAATACATGCTTTTTGGTAAAGCACTAATAATGCTCCTCCAGTTTGGCTTTTCATATCTGTCGAAAAGCTTGGCCAGTTTATCCAATAAACTATCTGCAATGGACGCTAAATTTTCTGAGTTTTCTGCCATCACTGTCCACTATCTATTGCTTTGCATCCTGTTAAAAAATGAGAAATTTGTCAAGTTCTGCAAACACAGTTTCGCAATGACAAAATAATGTTTGTTCAAGTGAGAAATTATGTATGAAGGAGTTTGGCGATGACAATGCAGACATTTCACCAAAGGAAGACAAGTCCTGCTTTCTCCAGAACATGGAGAACATGCAGACCACACAGACCACGAAGAACATGAAGAGCATGCGGAACACACATTCTCCCTATTAACAAATGGATACAATGCAGCTTATTCAAGAAACGTTGGCATCATGGTGTTTAACTCTTCTTCTCCTGCTTAGCAAAGCCCTTCAGATAGCTAGCGCATCAGCTAACAGGATACAAGCAATGGTTAATCTTTTTCGCATGCCGTGTCAAAATTTTATATAGCCACTGTCAGCAATCTACAATTTGCCCACAAATGGTAAAATTCAGCAAAGCTAGCATTTCTATAAGAATAATTACATATGATGCATGTTGAAACATTTTGCCACATATTTCCCAAACATGAAGAGTTTTAAAAATTGTTTCTCTCTGTATCTCTCTGTATATCGACAGGAGATAAGAGCACTAGTGCAGAAGATTTAAAAAAATTCCATGCCCATCATAGAAAACCATTATGAAAGAATACAAAAATTGCCGTTTAATTTCTATGTTCTCTAGCATGCCCCTAAGAAAGATAAAAAACTGTAACTAATTAACAACATGATGTGCCCTGGATACAGAATATGATGTGCCTCTTGGGGATCTTCCAACTAAAAATGTTTGTCTTATTAAAAAACCAAGAAGGTTGGCAAGGAAGGAAGATAGTGGAAAAAGTATGTTCAGTTTCATATGCCCAGTTCTCTGCTTGTTGTCATTGTTTTCTGAAGAAAGCTTTTGAAAGCTTTTGCTTAAATTGCTTATTTGCTTATTATGGAAGGCTGAAAACTATTCTTGTCTCTAGAGTGCAGATGTTCCCACCAGAATAATTAGAGCAGTAGCAGAAAAGAGAAGGGAAATAGAACTTCTGATTTTTTTACAAAAAATCAACTCAATAGGTCAGATTCTTTCAGAAACAGGAATTAAAGAACAAATTTTAGACAAATTAACAGTTTGCTTTGATAAACTGAATTACATTGGATTTCATCATAACTCGGGTTTCATGGCTAAAGCATTTTCTGGTAGCAAGGGTATTGCATGCTTCATTAAATATATATTGCTCTTGAGACCATGGAAAATGCTATTTTTGTTAGTTCCTTCCAAATCAAGAATCACACTCTGCTTTAATGCGAGGCGTATATTGATATAAATAGGGCAGGCCTGATTCAAACAGGGTACAAAGAGTATAGCTGTAGTACACACATTTATCTAAATGTTGTCTTGCGCAGACAAATTTTACACAATTCTGGTAACAAGCGGCAGAACTCAAAACAAAAACTCTGAGTATGCAACCAGAAAATATCTGCCCACAAAAAAACATCAAATCCATGTATGTTGTCATGACCCATAAAGAGAATTTAGGTTTATTGTAATTACAAATGTTCCATTGCTGTTTTTTCTGTCTTTGCTATAAAATTCTATCTAATTTTGTACACACAATGTGTAATGCACATTGTGCAATGCATATACATGCGATGGGCTATATATGTTGTGCTTTATATAGATCAAAAAAATGGAAAACTACTCTGATAGGGTCAGGCTGGAAGACATGTATCATTTGACTACTTGCAGTTGCAAGGAACGGCACACTATCTGTTGCAACCTGCCAGGGAAGGCATTTGAGCGTGGAGTGATGATGCTTATATATACTTACCTGCACCACAATTGCCTGATTTGATTGATAATTGTAGGTCAGGTGCAAGCAAAAGAAATTCAACATAGCGGCAAACCTATGCAAGTCTTTCAGTCTGGGATTTGGGCAACCACCTGTTATCATTTCAAAACTATTTTTATAAGAAATAGAAAACTAAATTTTTATGGGAAATAAAAAAATTGCAAAACAGCAAAATTATTCTTAGTTGTTTATATTCATTTAAATGTAAATGTTATGAGAAATAAGGTTTTAATGACATTTAGGTTAAAATTTTGACTTGAATAAACCATTAATAATGAATGAAAATGGTTTTCCAAAAGAAAATAAAAAGAAGGTGGTTAGTGGATATATGTAGGTAAGGTAACTTGAACTTCTCTTGTCTACAGCAGTTCTAAGGGTGGTCAACAGAATCGCTAGCAATATATATTTGTTCTCTGCGAAGACTCTCTTCTTTCTTTGTCAGCTAATAAAACATTTTGAAATGTTTAGAACATCGAAGTCTACAAACAACCTTTCAAATTATTTGAAAATAGTCAATTAACTATTGGTTATCCATCTGTATAACATACAAATTATAAAAACATAATAAACAAAGGGCCTAATTTGTTGACAAATAGAGTTACTTTAAATTGCTCATTTGCTTTCCGTTAGTTTAGCAATAAAATAAAAGTAAAGAGCTTACATTAAAACACTTACACAGTTACATGAATTTGCCACAGATTCATTGGCCGTATTATGTGCTGCGAAACCAATACTTCTCCACTTACGAAACCCTGTTTCTCATCACAGCCATTAATAAGAAGGAAATGAAACTTGCACCAGATGTCCATAGATTTTCTGCGGACCAGCCAAGTCTGCATTTTTTCAAATGGAAAAAGGCCGGGCCGTAAATCTCGGGGGATGGGGATGGGACGGGAAGGGGTGGGGATGGGACGGGAAGGGGGGGATGGGACGGAGGGGTGGAGATGGGACGGGGAGGGGCGGGGATGAGACGAGGAGAGGCGGGGATGAGACGAGGAGAGGCGGGGATGAGACGAGGAGAGGAACCCCTAAAAAATCTGAAGTAAAACGATTTTGTTTAAGAAATTATCGTCATTTCTTTAAAGAAAAAGAATTTATGGTAACTGGGTCAGAATTAAATTTTTTCCCTCGTTATTTCAACAAACTTTAGCCCCTTATCATAGTGTCTGTGGATGGACCTTATTTAGGTGAGCAGAGTGATGTGAGCCTTATTTAGGTGATGTCAACTAGGGGCAGTTGCCCCTCCCTTAACGAGTTGAGGCAAGTCTGGTGCCCCTTTTTAGGAAATTGTGCGCCCTTTTTGAAGAATTAGAATCAGGTGAAAAACTTTTTGAGACTGGTAGGTTAGTTTGCTTCAAGGATACCTCAAAGTTATGTTGTTTATTCCGAAAATGGATCTGAAATTATTGTATACAGCATACTCTCGTCACCAATTTTTGAAAATTCTTCAGCGCCCCCACTACCAACTTCAGCGCCCTGGACACACCCACATTACACGAATATTTATTACACGATTTTTCGTTCTATAAGATTTAAATTCCTGTTAAAGGAGCACCCTTATAAAGAATCCAGAAAGGTTAAAAAGACTGTTACATAAAGCCTGGCTACGATAATATAGATGTCATTTTCTGTCTAAGCTGTGATCAGTGCCGTGGAGAGGTTTTCGGAGGCCTCGTGCTATGTTTTACTAATTGCTTTCCCAAACTGAAAACCTCGAGGGCCCCCTAAACCTCAATACCCAAGGCCAATTCGCCCGAATTCGCCATCGCCACCAGCTTTCGGTAACCCTGGTTGTGGTATTGTTTTTTGGTGTCTACACAAGCAGACCGAATAGAAACATTTTAGATTATGGCCCCAAAATTTAACCCCTTTGCTCATTTTGTATTGCACCCAAGCAAATCAAGGACACCTTTTGGTTATGCAGTTGACAATAACATCAACTCGGCAAGCAGCAAAGGGGTGGGTCACCTGAATTTTGGAAAAAATGGGGGGCACGTACCTACTGTGCTTCCTGTTCCCACGCCTCTACTTGAATTTAAGACATCTTAAATGTCTCGACTGATAAATCGAGAAAATTACGAGCCGCCATTGGTAGCAATCTGAAATCTCTTCAACATGATCATGAAGGTTAAAGAGAACTCATGAACGAACATTTTTTTGTGATCATGAAGGTCGTGATCATGAAGGTCAAATTGCTTGGCAAATCGATTTTCAGTTCTCATCAAAATGGAAAATATTGACATTTCTTCTTGCAAATAGGTATCAAGAGATATTTGAAACCTAGATTTCATTAGCATTCAAAACATTGATATTAATTGATATTGCTTGAAAATCAATTTCATGAAAAGTGAACTTTGTTGCCCATGTACTGCCCCCACACCACTAGGGCAACGGGGACGGCTGCCCTTGCTGCCCCCGTGGCTCCAGCGCACTTGATATCAAACCTGATCAAAGAAATCAGAGTAGCAAACTTGATAACGGAGAAGTTTTTTCACTTCCACCCTATGGAGACAATATAGTATTTCTTTTGGAAAGGGGGAAATAAAGTGCACCGGACTTTGATTTTCGGTCACTGGCATATCCGTATAGTGACATTCAGGAGAGCGATATTAGCAAAGGCGACAACCCAAAGGCTCTCCTGAAATAGCTTTGCAGACAGGAGCACTACAAATAGGTAGCACAGGTTATGGCCTGGATTCTGGTGTGCAAGCCACATTCAGCAGATTGTGAGAGATTGGTCTCGGTTTATAGTAACCTCAAGACAAGCGCCAGAAGCCGGCTTCTATGAAAAACAATAAGTAACTATTTATATGTCAACATGAATATGCATGCCTTGACCATGTTTGACCCACGATCTGCTGTACACTGTTTTCTGCATAACCGAAATCGTAGAGTAAGGGAAACAGCAAAGACAGATCAACAAGCGTGGTTTCGCAAAGTATTTGAAGGTGAAAGTGAGACCCAAGACGAAGAAATGAACTAGAAAAAACTATTGCAAAGTAGACATTTTTAGTGACAGAAGAGATGCTATATTCTACACAAACTTTTGTTTACTTTTGTTTGCAGATATGTAAGCATTAAATATTACAATAGAAATATTTGAGAGAGTAATGTTCAATCAAATCTACAATAACATCAGTGTTAAACTGTTCCCTTTGCTTGAGGATTCAGAAAAGCTTATAGCACACAACACACTCTATTACGACTTATTGAAGGTCTGAAAAAGCGCCTGGATAAAAAAGATGTGGCTGGTGCAGTGCTTATGGATTTATCAAAAGCATTTGAATGTTTACCCCACATACTTCTACTAGCCAAATTGAAATCTTATGGCTTCAGCGACAACGCAATGGAATTTATGTGTAGTTATCTAGATAAAAGAGTACAACGAGTAAAAATAAACTCAGATTTTAGTGATTGGATGGAAGCAAGAAATGGGTTCCTCAAGGATCAATCTTAGGCTCGTTGCTTTTGAATATTTACATAAACGATATTTTTCTGCATTTGAGCAAAAACAACTTATGCAACTATGCAGCTAATAATACAATTTGGCTGTCAAGTACGTATATGAACGAATCAAATGACGACTTACTTAATAAATGGTTTTACGAAAAATGTTGGTGCTCAATGGCGATAAAAGCAAGCTTATAACATTTAAAGCCAATCGATCCAATTTAGAGGAATCTATATTTCAAATAAATGGTTCTACTATAATAGAAAGTAAGAATGTTTAACTTTTGGGGGTAACACTAGACCATCAACGTAGATTAGAAGAACATATTAAAGTTTTTTTGTAAAGAAGCCGGGAAAAAGGTAGACACCAGCCAGGATTGCTTCGTATATGGACGAATCTAAGCGAATTCTTTTAATGAAAACGTTCATTTTATCATATTTTAATTATTGTCCACTTATTTGGATGTTTTGCAGTAGGAAAAGTAATAGCCGGATAAACAGGATTCATGAAAGAGCAATGAGAATAGCTCATGATGATTATGAATCAACTTTTAAACAACCTTTAATAAAGAATAAAGCAATAACTTCACATAAGAAAAACTTACAATATCTTGCGATAAAAATTTACAAAAATTTTAACGGTTTGAATCCACCATTTATGGATGAGATATTTTCCATAAATGAATGCCCAATTACTTAATAAACTCTCAATTCAAAACAGTGGAGCCACATTACAAAATACATGGATTTAATACCGTATCATACAGATGTAGCCAAATATGGAACTCAGTTCCAAACGAGATAAAGTACTCCCCTACTTTACAAATATTAAAGAAAAAAATCTCAGAATTTACTTCGTCTAATTGTACTTGTAATCTTTGCAAGGAATACGTTAGCAACATCGGCTATGTTTGATTTACATTATATTTAGCGTTGGTAATTTATATCAGTTGGTTTTAATTAGCTCGAGTATGCATAGCTAAAAAGGGTACCAACTTTAAATAAAGAAAGAAAAAAAATAAAGTTTTGTAAGTTTATTCTGGGGGTATGCTTAATGCTTGTTTTCTGAGGAGAGTCTTGACAGCTTACTTTCGGAATATGAATCAGCGGTATAACATTGGTAATTGAAACATGAAGAATGATATAATGTTTGTTTGTTTGTTTGTTTGAATGTTTGGCTATTATATAGCGTAGAAATTACCAATGAAACCTAAAAGCAAGCACTGATGCATCTACTTGAAATATCATTTCACAAAGGGGTGCGCAAACTCGTGCTGATTTGGCTACGTTTCGCCACGTCGTATGACTAGCATATGGATTTTCGAACATTGAGAAGAGCGTTTGGGATTAACAGTATGTTACTTTTAATTTTTAGTTGGTTTAAGTTGAGTTCCACTCGTAGCTTGATTTTATAATCTCATTTGATTCTCTATTATAGTGTGTATTCATTTGTCTTCATTCTGAAAACACTCAAATCAGTTGTATTTGGAGTGCTTTAAACTGAAAAGTGAAGAAATTCATCACTGCACAATTTTGATTCATCACTGCACAAATTGGTCATCACTGCACCTTGAATTAATCCTTGAAGGTTGGCCCCCTAGCTAATTTTCCTTGGAAAAGGCAATGTAGACGTTTAAGAAAAAATTCCTTTCCGCGCTGAAATGCTCATCTTCCGATGATAATAGGCTTGCTTACGAAGAAATTTTAAGGAGAGGGGGTTTAGGACCTTTGTTGTAAAGGGCTACCAGTTACGGGCAAGGGATGATTCCTTCCTGGCGTCTCTGGCCGTCCAGTGCCCTTCTTTGGGGTCCAGGTCGAGGTGAGGCCCCTAAGTACGCGGATTTTTGTATGTTCGAGATAAAAATTTCCTTCAAATTTTGCATGGATTTCAGATGATATTTAAAAAATACAGGCTGGAGCATTTTACCAGACTTGAAAAATTTTGGG
Source organism: Rhopilema esculentum (assembly GCF_013076305.1). Next base: position 4,948,229 of record NW_027019302.1, on the reverse strand, counting down.
GTATTTTTGCTTATCCCATTTTAAATCACGATATTTTTAAGACAAAAAAAACGACCGGTTAAAGATTAACACACTTCCTTTTGCCATAGAGGCTAATGAGGTGAAAATAAATTCATATGACACGTTTAACTGCAAAATAGCAGCCTTTGTGGCGCTATCAATAATCAACCTAACTTATAAAGGCTAAAAACCCATAATTTAGGAACTTCGAACAGCAGAGCCTGCAGACGACGAAGTTAACGGTCTTTTTCGTTTCATCGAAAGACAATATCATCATAACCAAGATAAAACAACAGAATTGTATTATTTTATCTTGCTATAATGTATATTAGTTTATTGAACATTATATACATTAAAATCTCGCAGAAATGTTGTGGTTTTCAATCAATGCGATCGGCTTATTGGTAAAAACAGAAGTCGCAAAGTGACTGCCCTTCCAACGTCTCATTATTCTCCCTTTTCTCCGTCATGAACAATTACATATACACATGGGTTCCAATCCCACACCTGACACCATAAACAAGCTACAGTTCAGTCGTGTGTGAACTCCCTCTCGCTTGGAACATTACACACAGGACCTTGAATGTTGAAATCAACGAAATGAAAACAAAGCATCATATCCTAAGGTTGCAGCGCGTAAAAATATTCTGTAAAAATAAGTGTAGCCCGGAATGGCGTAATCTAATTTTTCACTCCGCACAAACTTCAAACACAAAGCTCTTAGTAAAAGAGTTTGCATCGAACGACCCCTCTTCCCTTACCTAGGACCCCGAATGGTGGGAGGTTATTCGTTATAACTGAACATGGAAAATAATCTAATGCAACGGTGTACGAGTGAAGAGGTAGGCTTCTTGAGTACCAAATTTTCGGCGATATCTCCCTCACCCATCCAGCAGAAGTTATCAAAAGCGGCCATGTCCTGATTCCATAGCTTTAGAAGCCGTTGTGGGGCACTAATAACAGTCAAGGTTTTTATGAAACTTTAAGTGCTCTATGTGGCTATTTGGAATATTACTGTAAACGATTTTTTCTATAAGGAGCCATTTTATAAGGAACCTACATGTAGAAGGCCAAAATATTTAAAGAACTTATACTACTAATAACGAAATCCCTAAGGAACTTTTCAATCTGAAAAAATGTTTATAACTGCAAGCATCAAGAACTAAAAAGCCGGTTCCATTCATTTGTAGCCAATGCTCGCAAATATTGTTTGCTATTCGTGTGTCAAGTGCTTCATTAAGTAGCTGCCGCATATGCTGTCTCGCCCCTCTCTCTACTACAGGGGCGGATCCAGAGCAAATTCGAAGGAGAGGCAGTTGGTAGTGGGAGCGCTGAAAATTTTTCAAAAATTGGTGACGAGAATACGCTGTATACAACAATTTCAGATCCATTTTCGAAATAAACAACATAACTTTGAGGTAATTCTTGAAGAAAATTAACCTATTGGTCTCAGAAACTTTTTCACCCGATTCTCAGTTTTCAAAAGGGGCGCGCAATTTCCAAAAAAGGGCACCAAACTTGCTTCAACTCGTTGAGGGAGGGGCAACTGCCCCTAGTTGCCCCCCCCCCCTTAAATCCGCCACTGCTCTACTAAGTGTTAAGTCTTATTGTAGCCAAAACACCGAAAGTGAGATTTTCACTATACATAGCCTTCTTTGTGATTTTGCTCCTGAGTTTTAGCCACAAGTATAGGCAAAATTCAAAAATTTTATGTTTTTCCCGTTTCTGTACGATTTTTGTGGCACTTGATGTGCAGTGAAAATTAAGGAACTACTAAGAAACTTTTGGTACTACAATTTGATGATTTGAGGTCTATGAATAAGGAACTTTTGAAACCTGGCCTTGAGCTAGGCTCCTTATAAAAATGCGTGTATATCAACTGCTTTGGAGCCAACAATGCAAAAGTTAAAACTGATTGTTTTTAAGTATAAAAATGTGAATAATCAAATACTTTAAAAAATGCATTTGCCCTGGTGATATATACATTTCAGCAAATATCTGTATTTTATGCTACAGTTCATATAAACATCTACCGATAATTGAAAAAGTTAAACTTTAGGTTAACGAAGAAATTGCAATATCAATTAATCTAAAAACGATAGTTAAACTCATATTAAGGACTAGAGCCCTTTATACTTCTGCAATATTTTCTGGCTGTTCAATATACTTCCGGAAACTAGAAATTTCAGAAATTCTACCTTACATTGTTGACATAGAAAGCTTTCTATACTGTGGAACGGGGGAGTAGTCACGAGACGAGCGAAAGGGGAAAAAGTGACCATCAATGTACAACTGAAATAGGAAAAAATATGTTATTACGGAAAAAAGAACTCAAGGGTCCCCTCACATGAACACAGCTTTGGGCAATTCAAAATTACATGTCTCCTGGTTGGAGCAGATACACAATAAACAGGAACATTGGGCGTATTGCTAGATCGTGCAGACTCTTTTTCTAATAAGGAAATTTTTGCCGTGGCTCAATGATCTTATTTTCTGGAAAAATTTCTAACTAAAGATTGCTTAATATTGTTCTTATTTCAACTTTGATTTTTCATTAACTACAAGTATAAATTGTTTCAAACGACTTTTAAGACCAGTAAATAACAGCTTGGCATGGTAAATTTAGTTGCACTGTTGATTAACTGAAAAAAATCAGCTCTTGTTTGTTAATATGTGTGTAAATTTTCTAAAACACATTGTTTTTTCCTCTCAATCTTCTATCAAAGTCTTGGCATGTTCTTTTATTGTTTTTCCATTTTCACAATTCGAGTCACAGCTTTCTTATGAAATATTTTTTATAAAAAAGAGCGCCTTTTCAGGTACATGGGTAGCAAAGAAAAATATTTGAACAATTTTTTTGCGATACAGAATTTGAAAATGGCTTTGAAAAAAGCAAAAATTTTACGACATACTAAAAGCTTTTTCGTCTGACACTCCTCAGAGCAAAAAACGTCAGAATAAGGTTCCGAAAGAACACGATGGAAAAATATTTGAAAAACACAATTACTTCATAACTGCTTAAGAACTGGGCGAATTATGGGGATATTACTAAAATCCTTATGGACGTCAGAAGCATTTTCAAAGTTGAAGAGGTACACGTAAAAATGGGCAGCATGTCAGGGAAAAGGAGCCCCTTTTTCAAAGAGACAACTTCTAAAAAAGCGTAATATTTCAAGAAGTTGGGGACGTGAACTCCAGGTTACAACGTCCCTTATTGAGGCATTCATCCTTACGCTAAAATCCTCTTTACCAGCTGATTTATCTTGCAAGTGCGTTCTGCCAAAATTTTATCAATATCCAATTTATCTATTCTGATAATAAATTTTCGACCACGACTCTACAAGTAAGATTCCTGAAATCGTAGAGGAATGTCAACATGAACAAGATAACGAAAACCAGTAAAGTCCATTCTGCAACCGGAGCTACAGAGTAGCCAGATCTATTATAATGGCTAAGTGAGGGTACCAAAAACACCCCAAACATAAGAAGGCTGATAAAAACCCCAACAGACAACATAGCTCGTATTATGACCACCATACATGCTTGTTTCTTTCTTGGCTCGCTTGGCAAATGTTTATGACTAATCCATGTCTGTATTATCATATACAAAAATGTTGATGCAAATTGGAGGAAAGCCCCAAGGTAGTGGACGGTTTCTTGGCTGGACAACTGAAATGAAGCAACCAGCAACTCTCCAAAGATCGATAGTAGGCCGATGATGAAACAAAAAAAGTTCAGTTTACTCCCTGTGTACCGATATAAAATTTCCACTTGAATGTATCGTACTATGATAAGCCACAATCCAAACAGTGCACTTACGCTTAACCCAAAGGTAAACACACTGCTATAAGGTTTGTGGTTCCCAATGTCACTAATGTAAGGAACGTCAGTATTGTTCCTGAGAATAAGACCGTCGTCCGCATGGAAAAATGCAGCCAGCAGAAATAAAGCTGGCAAAACACTTGCTCCTATGGGCAACATAATAATCAAAACATTGCCACTCTTCCATCGCCTTTTAAAACCACTTTCAAATACAATTCCGTCTAGCTTCAAAGCGCTTTCGTGCCTTGGCCTATTCTCCGCTTCATTGTGGATAACTGCAAGTTGATTTCCTACGACATACCTTTCGTGTCCTCTGTTATTGTCTGGCTGTTTTAAGTCCATATTCACGTTCCATGTTTGTTTAGGCATAGTATACTGGTTTGTAAAAAAGAATTTTTCTGTTACAGCGATATCTGCCTCCCGATCTCGCCCACATCCTTTCCCACAATGGTCGATCTTATACTTTCTGACAATCATTGTTGGTATGCGATGGTGGAATGCTACAAATAAGTCGAAGCACTTTCCCCCTCGTTGGTTTCAGAATCCCAAAGGCAATTTTGCTCATGGCTTGGCAGTCCAGAAGGTAGAGCCATTTGCGACGGGGGACAATAACGGACTTTGCTTTTCCACTTTATTATTCTTTAACAATCTAGAAACCACAGCCATTAAAACAACGCATATCATTTTGGTTTTTATAACGATTTGCGGAATCATACCTTAACAACCAACATCGCTTTTGGGGCTTTCAATTACTCTTTCATATTATTATCGCAAAATCCGAAAAGAAAAATTTTACTACTTTTATTGCAAGTAAAATTTTGCCAGCAAATTTTTCTGCAACGCTTACATTCCTTTTACATCCTAACATTGAACAACCATGAGATATCAATCATTTTCTGATCTGTCAGTTGGAATTGTGAAAAATCCACGCAGAATTATTTTGAAAAATATAAAAGCTATTGGTGCTTTTGTGAATGTGAAACACGATACACTTATTTCTTTATACATTCTTATAAATTTTGCCCAGCCTCGATGTCGTAAAAAATTCGTTGAAACGAAACCAAGCCCCCCAATAGAAACCACCCTTTTTGCAAACACGAGTTATGTCAGTTCTTTGACTCCCTGTTATGAATACAGCAAAGCACGTAATTGCTGAAAACTGAGACTCAAATATGCGAGCTTTGGCTGAGCAATGTTCTTATAAAATTCTTGAAAATTTGATGATTCTGAGCCCGAACACTCTTCTAAACGAAATTTTTCTATTAAAAATAGTAGCGCTTTGTATTCCCGAGCTCCCGAGTAGCGCTTAAAAACCACCAGTGCAAAAGGGTTTTCCCAGTGTATTTAGAGGGAATACCCATCTAGTGTTGTAAATTTCCCTCAAAGAGATAGGTGAAAGGCGTATTAAAGCTGGATCAAAGTTTGGAAGATTAGCAAAATCTTGAGCCCCCGGGAAAATTTAGTTGTTTACAAAGCTGTTTATAATCAAGCTTTTCCATAGTAACTAAACAATAGACAACGAAAATAGTATTGTTAACAGGGAGATCACATTGAGTCATAATATCTCTATGCATTGAGTACGCTATAGATATCATATCAGCAAACACAATAGGCATTTCTAGGAAATCCTGAAAACAATCCATTGTAAAGAGCCTGGGTACAAGCATGGGCCATGGAATCCGTCGAAACGCTATTTCTCAGAACGTTTTGATAAATTTCATACGAAGAACTTTCGCAAACATTCGCAAACATTCAAATTTTAAAAACAGACTGAATAAGGATAAAAAATCGATGTACATAATCATATCACTTATCATTTTGTTGCCATAGCTCAATTAAACTTTACTTCATTGTCCTGTAAAAGATGTAAACACATTGCTCTGTCAATTTTTTTCCTAAGTGACCATGGCATAGTTCCTCAAAATGAACAGAATGCAGTTCTATAGCAGACTGAAGAAAGGTTTTCGGAATTCATCTGTTAGCAACAAGGCCTTTTCGAAGGGAAATCAGCTGGGGATATGTCTTGGTTAATATAAGGGGATTATAAAAGCATATGGTTTAAAACAATGGAGGGTCACTGGGGCTGGAGGGGCAACTATCCCCTAGCTATTATGGTAAAAAGACAGTTTTATTCAACTCTTGTTCATAAAAAGATATCGATGAAATAATTGATATTTTTGGTCGCCGTCGTGGAAGAGATTCGTATTACTTCTGATGAAAACTCGAAAGCTATTTAGAAGCATGTAATGTTTTTCAAAATGCTAGCTAGTTAGCCTCATTTTAATGACTTTGCCAATCATTTCTTGTCTAATATTAGAAGTTTACATGTGCTAATATTATGCTCCGTAAAGATTTGGACATTAGTATCCTTCGGGTGAAAAAATTAAAGCCCCTCCCCCCCTATCTGAAGTCTACCCGTACGCACATGGCGTTAAGAGGCGTTTTCGTGAGGATTTTGAAGCAAAGAAACAAAAGTCTTTCTTTTGATCGTATTCTTGAAGAACGATTTTCTTTTTCGTTGCTCCCATAACATCATAAACAATTTTAATCATCCTTTAGTTCGATCCAGCTTTGATGCAGCTTTGATGCAGTTTCATGCGCCAAACAGGTTAGAAATACTTTTAACGACGCCATTTCCTTCAAATCAATGGTTTTTCTTGCACTTTTCCCAGGTACATTGTTGTCCTTAAGAGCTATGAAAACAAGCAAACCCGACCAAGATTCTTGAAGAAGAAACGCTGCAGTTAGCGAGTTTGTATTGCCGTTTAGAGCATGATATCGATAACAACACGGGATGACATTAGCTTGGCTTTGTCGAGTGGCTGGAAGCATTTGTTTGCTGGTATTAACAGATCAGCTCGGTTATGCTGCATAAATCTTTGATTTTAACAACTCAAACATCAATAGCCAGAGTACTCTGCAGGTTCTTTTATTTCTTTGAAAGAAGCCCAGGTTACTCAAACATGATGACAAAACAGACATTTTCTTTTCTAACGATTTTTGCTGCAAGAACAACTGAACACGTTGAAAACAGTGGCCAACTGTCTCTTGAGATTTAGTATTTCATTCTTCAACAATTCTGTCCCTTGATTAATCATTTGATCAGCATATAGGCCTAAAGCGCTCCCGAAAGTGCCTTTTTCCTTGCAGTATGGCCATGACATCAACAAGACGGTCAAGAAATGAGCTGAAGTCACTCCATTCAACATCGAACAGTTATCAGAAGGTGGTGCAAAGTCTGGTGGAAGAGACACAATACCAATCTTGGAGAGATTACTGAATTTTCCAGCATTCAAATTGTTCTCTAGCGTTTTGTAAAGTTCTGTTGACTCAATGTCGTTGAGTAGTTGGCAGACAGCACAGACGTGGTTACGAGAGACTTCATCACATTTCATGTCGATTGAGTTGTCAAAACACAACAATCCTCTGTAAGAAAGAGTCAGTACATTTTCAATGCATGGAAGGAAATAATTAATAAGAGCTTGTTTAAGGGGGGGGGGGGTTAAGTTTTGGGGAAATTTAACTGCGAACTGACATTTTCAAAGACCATTCTCAAATACATTATAACACAAAACCAATACAATCAAGGGAACACGCTTTTCAAAATCAAGTATGAAATAATCGAATATTTGAAAATGAAATAAAAGGAGACCATGCAAAAAATGCAGTAAAAAACAGCCAACCCAGAGAAGGTGCTTTGGACTAAAGGAAAAGGGTGCCAGAAAAAAGAGGAATCTACAATCTTTGCCATTTTAAATTCATTTGTATCCGGTAAAAACAAATAGATTCCCCAGGGAGAGAATAATCCAAAAGATATAATTTTGCTGAATAACGCCTTGGAACTTAAATGGAAAGGAAATGAGTGTGTCAAGAGATGCCTACTGTCCAGTGACGTAACGGACTAAAGTTACCTAAGCTAAGGAGCCCCAACCTTCGCTGGTATTTTAGATGTGATAAACAGGTAAAAGGGGCCCCAAGACTGTATGACATACCATTTTGAAAGAAGAAATCCGTTGTTTAGCATTTTATGTTTTGTCTATATTGTTATACTAATGTTTACAACTGAGGGGCATCTAAATGAAGAATTCATAAGTGTCCCGGCTGCCTATGTTACGCCACTGGAAATGTCTCAATAAACTGCGAAGCTAACCTGGTAATGTCCCTAAAACCTGCAAAAGCCCACTGATTGCTTGTCCAAGAATCATCTTATTTTCTGCAAAGTCTGCAACCACACCTCGCTTTTCTGCCAAAAGCTCGTTCCATTTTCTGATGCACTCTCTGACCCCTTTTCCAACAAGGTCCCCCTGGGTAACGGCGAGAGCTGTCGAAATTCTGAACAACAAAAGAGGTAAACGCCCTTCCTGCTTTTGCAATAATATGTAACCTCTCGGTAACCCTATCAAGAGAAAGTAAATAAAGTATACCTCAATACAGAGATAAAAGTTGCTGTATAAAAGGGAAAACACCCTGTTTGATCTACACCAACTTTTTAATAAGAAACAAAGGTCAAGTTGGGTACTCCAGTTTCTTAACGTTTTGGGAAAATTCAATACTTATTGTTTCTTGAAAGTTTCTAAATATGGCGTTATTAAAACTTGTTGGGCAGGGTTTTTCTAGCTGCAAACAGTAAGACTCATTGATGTTTCAATTGTTTTCAAATGCTCATAACATTTCTGTCAAAGGATTTGCTTCCGTTCTAATGCCGTTCTTAGAATTCTGTGACTTAAATTGGGAAAGTGTGCTTCATTCTTCCTGTCTAATTTTTTTGCCAACTAGCCTATCATGTTGAGTGATTTCTTAAGAAATTTCTAAGTTCTGGAGTTTTCATAATTCAATTGTTTCTTATCAATTTATTATTATTAATTTTGTTTCTTGTATAACTGCCCAGGACTTGTTTCTTGTATTTCTCTTCCTTATATTACAACTATCATCATACACATACCATGAAAATTCATAAATTTGTGCCTAAATGTTTTATTCTTTATATAATAGTAAAGTAAGCAATTGAAATCTGTTATTTCCTTTCCATTTTTCATTTCTGCTCTTCTTTTTCCTTTTTTTCCTTTTCTATAAATTTTTTCCTTGGTTTAAGAAAAGCTTCCAGTAGAACAATAACTTTATCATTTTCATTGTTGAAATATTCATATATGCCATGGGAAAAATAAGAATTTCAAACTTCTCATACCTGTGCTCAAATCCAGTTCTCTCATTGCTTTCACCAGAAGTTTTAGTGAGACCCAGTGAGGGGGATACTTGAATCTTGCAACATCTAGTATCAATACCAAATCCTGACCAGGATGGTACCCAGCAATTGGTGAGAAATGCCCCTCACCAGTCTGCAAAAGTGTTGATCTTGAATATGATGCCACTATAAAACTATCATCTTGCTGAGTGCAAATTTTGACCAGTTCACGAAAATTCTCCTCTAACATGTCCTCATTCCCTCTCACTGCATCAGCCTTTAAGTAATTGCAGTGAGCTAGACAAACAAACTGGTCAAAGTTGATTCCTTTTTCTTTGACGTGATCAAGGGGCTCACAGCAGTCTAACATTTCTTCATGGTACCATCTCCAACAGCCCTTCCAAAGTTTACCTAGCATGTAAAAATTGCATTTTTGAATTGAAATTTCTTTGAGAAAAGATTGGAAAAAGTATTCTATTCTCTGAATGTAAAGTGACAACACAGGAATCAAAATGGTTGGTTAGGATTATTGCAAATCTGTCCATAACTATGACAATTATTTCTATTTTGTTGTTGACTTGTCATTACAGTTGGATATTTCAGAATTTTACTGTTTGATGTACATATGCATTGATAAAATATAGCACTGTTTTGACTGTAATTTTTACACTTCACTCAAGACACAATGCTTAGGAAGTTAGTATGAAAATTAGTCTAAAATGCCACTTCACAGAATGTAGGCTTAACTGTATATAAAAAACCAATCAGCAAATTGATGACAAGGAAAGTTATCATCAAAACAAAGGTATTCACAGCCATAATTAAGGAATTTTTTCCAAGTCATAGCAGATAAATAATGATTTGGAAAACAAACAAAAACAAAGTGAGCTGTATCTAGAGACTTTCAAAAAATAGTAAACAAAAACTTTAACTGACGAGAATCAATATTTTGTGGAATATAGAAAGATATCAAGCATTTTTATAAACACACCTTTAATACAACTAGTATAAGCTTTGAAGGAGAAAATTGTTGCAAATGCATAATCAACAGAATATAAACATATCCAGAGGAGCCTGAGCCCTTACCTTGTAATCACAAAATACTCTCATTTTCTAGGACTCAGAATGAAGGTATACACATACCTGGGTCAACTTCAAGAGAGTTAAGTACCATCACCAGTGTTGACAGGCCGCAGTAGGCTGGCTCATCTTGAGTGCGGAACTGTGCTGCCAACCTGAAATAACTTTGCATGTGACCAGAAACAAGAGCTTCCTTGAATATTTCTTTGCCCTTCTGTGAACAGAATGAAATGCATGTTTCTGGCAGTGGCCTTCTGTAAAACTGTTTTACTGACACATCAAAACTTCTTGGTACTGCCATTTTTGCACGGTCTCTTGGCTTAAGATACTCTATCTGTTCAATTATGCTTTCCTCTTCCAATGCTGAAAATTTTGCCAGCTTACCAAATCGAACATAAAACCTACGAAAAATTATTGGATTTCCTTCTTCAGCATAAAAAATTCGGATAGTATTAATGTTCTAGATGTGACGTCTAGACAATAAGGGCTGCAACATTGTGCTCTCAAGAATTACTGACACAAAAAATAGATGAGAATGCAGGGCTCCATTGATTTTATAAATTTGGCTTTACAGATCTCAAATATTTCCATTTTGGAAATCCTTTTTGCAATCATTTTAACTTTAACTATTTCAAATATTTGAGTTAGATTCCTAAATAATGGCAATATCATTCCTAACAAACGTACTGAGGGACATGGGTAGGAAAGGAACTTAAACTCTTTGAGACAGACATCAATCCTTTGATCTATGGGTCTTGAGTGCCTATTTGTAGTGAAACATTTCTCAACATTGCTGGTACTTTGGAAGAAAATACTAAATATTTACTGTACACGTAAAAGGGGCAACTTAAGACAAAGAGAAGGGTTTAGCCCAACGACAACCCCTACTTTCATCACTAGCCGATCAGTTTAATGAGCCCTACCTCAAAAGAGTTATTCGTATTTATTAATGTTTCTTTTCAAGGTTTTAATAAACCAAAGTTAACAATTTAGCCCCGCTCGATCTTATCTCAGTGAGACACATTGACAACGATAAACTTTGATTATCTAGGAAAACTTACAGGCAAAGCTTCGCAGATTGAAGTCAGGTACCAAGTATTTATTCACAGTGTTTTAGCTTGACGTTGCTAGACTTTGCTGAAAGGAAATTTCAGTGCTCTAACAGCATTAAGCCAACTTTATTGTTGTTCATTAACTTCCTCTTTGTTTTCTCTACTTTGTAAACCGCAATTTTCCTTCCAGTGAAGGCAGCCTCATTTTGGTTTAACTTTCGCGGGCCCGGATGCGAGAAAATGCGTTATTTGGCAAGATTTTAAAAGGAACTCACCTGTGAGATGGCATGTTGAAAATCGTCCTTTTCTGCGGAACAGAAAGTGCCAATTCCCTTTGCAGCCGTCCTTGCTGGCTTCTAATAATATATCTGAGATGGGAAAATGTGTATTTCACGAGTTGCTTGCTCATGTTTTGACGAAAAATAAAAACCAGTCGACTATTCATAACTATCAAATAGTCACCCAGTCAACGCCACAGCTCTCAGGTGGCTCGTATTCACGAGGATCTCGTGAAAACTTGGTCTGAAACCACCCACCAAACTACAGCAAATATGTTCAGCAGCTGTTTCAAAAGATATTCTTATAAATTGACAATTTAGTGTAGTTGTGGCGGCTTCAATATTTTCCATTTATCTGCATCGCATAAAATTATTTTCTTTTTGAACATCATAACTCGTGAGCCTACAGTTGATCAAACCAAAACCAGATCAGAATGACTTTTGAAGCACAATGTCCTTGGTTTGCAACCAACACACGCTCTCAATTTGTCTAGCCCTTGCATAAGCCTTGAAATGCTACAATTTGCAAACAAAAGTGTGGCTGGCCACCAATTATCTCTTTCTCGTTCTGATTTGAGGTGCAAAATCCTGTAGAAACGCCATTTTATAATCTTGCATTTGAAGCATAAGTTTTGTCCACAACAGCTTTGCGAACTGCGATAACTGCCATGTTGCAAATGATTCTTGTGGCGGTATTCACATTTAAGGGAGCTTGTGAGTAGAACCACCATAAATACTGAGGCATGCAAATGAGAAGAGATGCTTCACAAGCTCGAAACTTCCCTTTGGCGAAGTCTCAAAGACATTGAAACGATAAAGCCGAAATTACATTTTTCACCGGATGAGTAGTTCTGAGCAAATTCAAACGATCTGTGCTTAACCCAATTCACTGTAAGAGATAAGAAGCGCAACTTCGGCGGGGGTGTTGGGGGTGTAGACCCCTTATTAAAAAGGCTCAAAGCCTTTTTAATTGAAATGTTCAAGCATAGACTATGGTTCAAGATGCCCCTTCATGACAAAATGATTAAGTTTCCATTATAAATAGGATTGTATCAATGCTGCTACGTAGCTGCGTTGAATCATCCACAAAATGCTCATTCACTCAACGTACTTATTTGTTTCCATCTTTGGTCACAAATCCGAGTTCGTAATATAACTTATTGGCTTTGAGTCTGAGACATTCTCAATAACTATATTAACAATTCTGTGACTGTTCGAAAATTTCTATCTGAGATTTCCATCGTTCTGAAATTGGAATGCAAGTTGTAACTTACATGGATAAAAGAGAACGAGTCAAGGAGTCACGCCCATAAAGAAAGAAATTTTATAGCAACATGCTCGACACTCTTTTTATAAGACCACTAAATAGGGCACCGAGGCTTGATTTTTCAAAAAAAAACGACGTAAGAACATGACTAGGCTCTATTGCAATGCAAGAAGAAAAGACGATTTGTAAATTGTTTTTCATTGGTTATGGAGGAATCTTTGCTGCTCAAACTTCTGATTGATTAAGGTTCCTGACTGCAAGTCAAAGGGTCGTGGCTCGATTCCCAAACATGACAACCTTTCACTTAGAGTAAGGAGAGTCTCCCAGCCGTAGGAACCACGAGGTGTGGTCACATCGAAAGGAAGAAGGACCAAGAAACTGGTCGCTAAACACAGCTTTTCAGTGCTAGGTAGCCAATAAAAATGGAAACACTGCCGTTTGTTGGTTTTAGAAACCATTCATAATGTGTAAACAGGGCCTCCGACGAACCGAGTTTTTTTTCAAAATCTTATGTTATGGGTGTTAAATTTTCCCTTGGCCCCCCTCCCACTTTTCAACCTTTGTCGGAGCTCATGGTAAATGTAGCAAAATCAATGTTGAATTAAGAACAACATTAAGAACACCCAAACCTCGAATTATAAAAAAAGGTACTGGAGCATCGGAAAAATTAGAGCTCTACACTCTGAAAAAGGTCGCACAAAGATTGTGGAAAGAAAAGAGATCAATCTGCTGTGTTTACCCTTTTATTCGGTAGTTTTAGTTAGTTGTGATTTAGCTTTGATTGAACGATTAATATCAATCTTGAGTTCATGAAAGTGTTGTCTCTTTCAGATTTTAGGCCTTAGGGCAAAGGCGCGTGTCCCTCGACCCTTTCGTAAAACACGTACAAGTCACCTGCCCCTGATTTATTTATAATTGAATACATTATCCATGGCAAAGAGTGTGGACAATTGTGTGGACAATTGGGCAAGCATTGTCGTCTTCTCATTCAGGAATTTTAGAACCTGTTTACATAAAGGCAAAAGATCCTGATTTGTATAGAAAGAAAATTCGTTTCCTCTCACGGACTCTTCAACTAGATGAGTGGTTAGCGGTCTGATAAGTAAACAAAGAACCAATCAAACGTGTAATTCTTGCTCTCGAGCTACTTTCGAACCCACACCTGGATATGACTTTCCAGCTTACTTTATCCGACGTTTAAACACTTAAGAGTGTAGGACGAAACGTGCTTCAGTATGCTATATTTCTGCTAGTTAGTTACATCTTCAAATTTTGCGGTACCAAAAAAGTGGACAGCTGCTAGCTCTCTGTAATTGCATGCGTAAGAATCACGAGGTGTGGTTACATCAAAGAATGGAGTAGGACCCGCTTGATGAGCGCAGCTTCTCAGTATCCTGGAACTGTATCCTGAAACTACCTTCGAAAGCTAGGTAGCAACAAATACACAAAAAATACATTTTTCAACACGATATTTAGATTGGCTGAATAAGACGGTAGTTTTCAACATGGTACTTCCTCTACCCTTTTTCTATAAGGTACTTCATTAAATCATGATAATTACAGAGCGTCACGGTCAACTAATGCTTTAGCAAATTATATTATCCTTCTTTAAAAAGGCTTGAAACACGAGTGTCCCTCTAATTCAATATCTTTGTGAACCAAATTGGCTTTCAGTTTCACGAAGGCAAACGGACAGCGGACCACACTTTTGCACAGAAATTTTTTTTTGACAATGCATTTAAAAACCATATGAAAGAGGTATACCAAATATTCATAGACTTTGGACAGGCATAAAACCCAATTGATAGAGACAATCTGCTTCTCAAACAAGAGGAGAATAACATTCAAGACCTATTTGGCAAGAATATAAGGAAGATATTTGAACAGACAAGCTATTACATAACAACCATAGGAAGGTTCTTTTAACCAGCTCTGTGAAACTGGCCTCAGATAAGAGTACGTTTTGGGCCCATTACTCTTCATTGTCTACTTTGATGGCATGAAATATATATTAACTAGACCCACTTGATGACCTAATCGTTCCGTCAAGCACATCTGAAGATTTACAAACTCATTTAAACCAATGCTATTAACATTGACAAATGAAAAGCATCATTTCCAATGCGCAAGAAAGCCTGTAACAGATTTAAGACTGCAGGCAAAGACTTTAAATCAACACAACAACATCGTTACGTAGAGACAGACATATCAGCAAATGACAGCTTCATAGCTGCTTAAATAATTCTTGAAAAGAAGGGTTTTAAAGCCATCTACTCTATTGCTGACACCCATCTCAAATTGCACCAGAAACCAGGCAAAGCTAATTTAATATTATATCTACATGTTAGATGCTATGGCGAGGTTCTGCTGCAGAATCGCGACACTCACTCGTCAATCTGGCATACAACTGCAGATAAGAATGCTCCCTGAAGACATAATTATTATTCAAACTCAATAAATTTATGATGAATATTATTCAAAAGGAAACTTTAAAAGTCAATAGTGCAATAGAGTAAACAAAAATTCAAATGACAGCAAAAGAAACTCTAATTTACCAATGTATGAATTTTTCGAAAAGGACTTCCGAGCGAAGACTTACCTCAACCTCCCTCAATTCAAAGTCAAGAAGCATATAGCGAATCGATACTGGCAGACACCAAAAGCAGAATTATCAAAACGAAATTGCGACATGTGTGAGTCAGTTAATGTTGAAAGTGAAAAGAAATTCATTTTCTGAATGAATGAGACGCTCTTTTCAGTGCTAGCAGAGACACTTGTAGCACACACATTCAGCTGCGCATTTGTTACGAAAGGAAGGAAATTAGCTACACGAACGCCTTTCCCGCGATTTATCATGGAACCGCGTGTTTATTAATCAAGGTGGTGTTTTCATTATTCTTATAGCTTTCTAACAGCTCAATATAGGTCTGATTTTTAACACATTAAATGTTGGGAATTTCTCTTGTAATTGCCGCCTGTTTAATTGACTCAGAACGTTTGCACAAATACATTGTAATCAGGGACGGACTTACCAGGTGGTGTAGAGGCTGCGACACCCCCCAATATATTTGTGTTTTCGGTAAATCTTGCCTTATATTTGTGTTTTCGGTAAATTTTGCCTTGATTCAGTAAAAAGGATCTCATTCACCGGAAGGGTGTTGCACCAATATCCAAACATTATTTAGCAGCCCCTAACCCTTGTCGCTGATTGCACCATGGCATGCTCCTGTGCATGGCATGCATTAATCTGCTCCTGTTTGTAATAACAATTTTTTAAAGGCAGATAGCTAGAACACACTTGCTAATGGTTTTGCGAAATTAGTTTTTAAAGTGCGTGTATGTGTAAACCACATAATTTTTCTCATAAAATGATAAGATACGGAATGTTGTATTGATTGATGATTGCCTTACTTGCAACACACCTTATTGATTTGTTCGGGCTTTTTCAAAAATATTGTCATGCCAAAATATCGGCAAACAGAACAATTTCTCAGAATAAAGATTCTGAATGTGCGACAAGAAATCTTTCCCATTAACAATGACGTGCTAGGGATGAGATCGCAGGGGGGGGGGCAAAGAGTCAAAATGGTGCCCCTCATTTAGCTATCTTCAAATTTTTCTTCAAAGTTTTGGAAATGTGCAGAAAAGAACAAGAGCTCGGGAGCAAGTAGATCTATATCTATCTATCTTTGGCGTACTGAAGGACCTTCAAATGAGGGGGGATAGGGGTAATCATTTACTGAGAGGACGGTTTGCAAAATATTTTCCTGAAAAGAATTACCTGATATTCTTTAGTTGCTGACACCATCCTGCGCGGAATACATTGTGTCGATTTACAACAACTATCTGCATAATTATATCAGAACTTCCAACCCTTTAGATCTATATATCGGAACAAGCCCATGATATAACTGTACTGTCCGAGGCAGCATCATGGTTGCCGCCGAAGGAAAAAAACTTTCGAGTTTTGATGCTTCTAGTTTGCTGGAAAATGCATTTTTTGAAGCAATTTTCATTAATGCAAGATTTCTCTGAAACACATATTCACAGACTGTAAGCCATTCAATGGTTTAAATTGATTTTCTGGTACCATTTTTAAAAATTAGCTTATGCAACATGATTTACTTCAGATTAGGGCATAATCGCTGCGTTGTCTTCCTATCATTTCTTGCCATTTCAGTGAATCAAGTAAATCCTTGCACCCTCCCAATAACAGAGCCCGCGCCACGAATTTTAAGTGGGGGCCCAAGGCTAAAAATGTAGGGGGCCAAGGCTTCTTACCCCTTTTATCGCAGTTTTAAAGCTACTTGCTTCCCAGAAAAGTGGGAGGCCATGGCCACTCCGCCCCCCAGTGGCGTGGGCCCTGAATAATTGTATGAGATGGTGCCTAATCCAAACTTCTACGGCCAAGCTCAAAATTATCGGCGGTTTCCTCAAAAACTCACCGCAATCCCTACCTTGGTACGCCCCTGGTATCCACGTTCTGCAAAAAATCATTTATATATAGAGTGAGATCTTGAGATGTTATTTGATGATCGCATTAAAGTTCGTAAGAAAGAAGAGGTGGTATGTTGCAAGGTTTGTTGTAATTAGCGTACGTCACGTGAGGTTATTTAATTTCTGTTTGTAGTTGTTTTGTTTTGAATTGAGAATGGAGTTTTGTTTTGTAGTTGTTGAACAGAGTTGAGGAGTTATGTTGCAAAAGAGTTATGTTACGTTGAAGAATTATGGACTTCAAAATATGAACTAAGTTTAAGATACGAAAGTTATTATACAGTTAAGTTTGCGTTGTATATATTATCCTTTTGTAAATAGCCTTTTTGAGTTGAGAAAATTATTGGAGTCAAGTTTGGAATTGGGTTGTATTTCGTTATGTGTTATCTGCTAAGATTCCACGAACCAGGGTGAAGAAACACATGTTTAAATGATAAAAACATCCCAGATTCAATTTCACAACAAGGTTATCGTGAATTGTTATACAGTGTCCGCCTTTAGTGCCGTCTAGTTCTTTTATGTATATTGCCCTCGTTTGCTAGCTATTTGGCTGGGGCGCCCCTTTAAGTTGAAAATGCATTTTGGCACCCTTGATATTTGATCAGCAGAGGGGGGGCAATTGCCCCCTTGCCCCCTGCCAGCACGCCACTGCCCATTAAAATACAAGAAAACCTTGTATTTTCCCATGACCGACAACAATCATTTAATTAATTTTTTAATATACAGTGTAGCAATCTTTCGTTAAAGATATATCCAAATTGTTGGAAACTCATGTTATTTTCAAGCCATCTACAATATATATAATCTTGTATTGTGCTTTATACATAAATAAAAGGAAGAAAAACCAAAGATAGGTGCTTCTGTAGACTATGCGAAAGCATTGGTGACATGTTGTTGAAATGCAGAGTTGCGAATGTGGCAAAGATGAAAGCACAACAGAGCGAAAATTCTATCAAGGCCACATTTGACGGCATACCGTAAAAACCAGACCCTAAGACCCTGAGACCTAGGACCCTAAAGTACTAAAATAAAAAAGGACCCTTAACACCACAAGGGTCTTCACCCCGATAAGACAATAGTTGATCAAGGTTGATTGTCATCATCGCACCATGAGGACACATAAACTGTCAAATGCGCTTTTGCTCCTACTACGGCGTTCTTCCGCACATTATTCACATCACATCAGCTGCTGTCTCCAAATGAGTCTGTCATGGAGTCAGACAGCGACAAGGAAGTTTACGGCAGCCTTTTGGGCTTCTTCTAGTTTTCTTTTCTTTTGTTCCCTTTTAGAGTGGTTGCCACAGAACTGTCGATATTTTCCTGCAAACTTTGCACAAATCTTTATATTAAAAAATGTATCCTGAAAACCTCTGCCATTGGATTTTAGAAAAATAATTAACAAATAATAGATTAAATTTATTTTTATGCAGGAATTTGTGAAGCTGACCTCTGTTAGTGGATATCAGTTCCAGAATCATTTCGTCTATTTTTTCTAATTTCGCCTCTATTTTCAATGGCATCTAGTTTTTTTTATTACTGATTTCCTGAAAGTTCAGCCAAAAAAATAAGCTTTAAAATTTGCTTTAAGACATTTGTCGATTAAAAACATTTTCTTGTGTATAAGAAACCAAATTGTCTTATTAAAAAGTTTCAAGTTTCTTATATGCGGCTACATACAGTTTGCTCTTAGATATGCCAAAATTTAAAATTTCTCACCAAACCAAATTTACAATAGCGTTTTTATAGGAAACTTATGTTTACACACCCCACGATTTGCCAATAATGCTATTTTTTCAGAATAGGGAGGGCAGAATCCAAAAAAATCACGCAAAAGCGACAAGCAGCAACTAAAGGAAGTGCAAAGAAAGTGCCTGCATCTTCATCTCTGACACAGGCCTTGATCTTGATCTGTGTCTCTTCTTTATGGTTGACTCCAAGAGGTTAAACTACTTTGAAAGATCTTCAAATTCCTTGTCACTTTCTGACTTATTTGAAGGCAGCAGCTGATATAGATAATATGCGGAAGAACGCCGTAGTTGGCACAAAAGCGCATTTGACAGTTGGTATGTCCTCTTGGTGCGATGATGACAGTCAACTGCGATCAACTATTGTCTTATCGAGGTGAGGACCCTTCTGGTGTTAAGGGTCCTTTTTGATGTTAGTACTTAAGGGTCCTGGGTCTTAGGGTCTGGTTTTTACGGTATGCCACATTTGACGTTCTAATATAGCGTCCGTAAAAATTCGTTGGAAGTCCGCCAGCAAATGTAGATGAGAAAAACAACAAAGAAAAATTGAAAACGATGTTGTTAGTAAAAGATAGTAGATTAGTAAAAAACGAGCCAGCAATATCTAAACTCGACAGAGGGACTCGGGACTGACTCTAAAAGTCAAGTACTATATGGTTCAGTGTAGAATGCAACAATGCATACACATTACATCTCTGCTCTTTTCCTACCATTTTGAGTTCGTTATCATTGTCATGCAGCAATCCTCAGTATCATTGTTATTGTCATGCAGTTCTGATACATACGAATAGTATCAAATCTAGGGTAATTTCGAAGCTCTCTTTTTTAGAAAATATTACCAACTCATTGAGTAATTGAAATTATTCAACAGCTCAGGTGAAACAACATTAAAAAATGACATTTTGCACTGTCTTTTTGCAAGACGATGGCAAGGAGTTACTGCAACTTTTACAAGAACCTTTAGGCAGGGGCGGATGCAGAAAAAAATCTGACATTCGCAAAGTTTCGACCACGCCTATATGACCACGCCCAAAAAAATCAGTCAAATTTACTATAGTCTCAGAATCGAAGTTTTCCACTTAAAGATGTATTTTTCCTCATATTAAGTTTTCGGATTAGGAAACTAACAACACATTTTTTAAACAGCATAGATTAAATAAAAATATTGAGGCTCAAAGGTTGAGAAATTTAAGGACAAATATTAAGAATCACAGCCAGGTCTGGATTTCATTGACAATTTGGCATTTTACTTATTGAGTGAACAAGAAAAGAGATCTCTGGAAAAATTTTGAGAAACACTCATCAAGCTTTTGTTGTGTTGGCATGTTTTGTTTCCTACATGGCTTTTGTGATGGAAAAACAGCAGCAAAGATTTGAAATGCTCTCTTAATGATGATTTAATGGCAAGTCTAGGCACAGAATCACAAATTGTCAAGAACAAAGAGGATGAGCTAAAATAAGGGTATATTAGGTGTGTGTATCACCCCTTCTCAGGGAGAAAAACTCATGAAAAACATTTTACGTCACTCACTTAAAAAACAGCCATTTAAAGAAAGGAATCTTAGTTCTATTTATACAATGATATCATTTAACAATCAAATACTGTGTTAAGTGTAGAAATTTTCAATGCAATATCCACCCAAATGTTTGACTTCAACACCAAATACCTTAGGGGCCCAGAGCTTTCTGTTATTTATTTTGTGCATTCGCCTTTCTATCTAAACTGCTGTGTGATGTGCCTTAAACAGGGCCAAAAATACAAGTTAGGTCAATACACATAATACAATTTTAGTATTTTCAGGTGTTGGTAAAACAGCAAATGTAACAGAATTTAAAACAATTCATTGTCTTTCCATAACAAGAACATCATAAATATATTATATACAAATTTAAAATGTACATCAAACAAAGTCAGTAATGGCAAAAAAATAAGGCAAACATGGTAACTTTTACTATATGGATTTATATAAGATATTTACTTGGCAGGACCACATGCTGTGAATTTCTTATTAATAATGTAGTAATTCCCCCATTAGGAACATTCCATTGATTGCACTTATTTACTACCCATATTTACATTTATTTACACACACAATTACATAGAAAAGAAAACTGTCAGTCACTTGCAAATTCATAAACAAAAATTAATGAATCTTAAGGGTATTTCAGAACCAAAAGTTTCAAATGGTATACTCTTATAGTGTGGAATCCACAAATAATTTTACTAGTTTTAGAGGTTAAACTTGTGAAAAGGGTTACCATATTTATGGCATGACCAGACAAATAAAATCAAAATACTATTACAATTTTTTCATTTACAAATATGACAGTCTAGATTTTTCCAAAACTGACAGCATAAAATTAACAAGAAAAGAATACGCCGTAGAAAATGCAATATCTTAGTCAAAAACAAATCCCCAGCACAGTCAAACTATTTACAGGTTTGTGATAATAACAACATCTATCAATAAAAAATATTTAGAACTCTAAAATCCAGCATATTCAAATTCTTCAAGATATCTATAGAACAGCATCATTCGTCAGAATGCTACATCATCATTATCAAGATGTACAGTACATCATGTACCTGACTCGAACGCTAAAAGTTCTGATTGAAAGCCTGCATAAAAATGGCTATTTACCTTAAAAAGCATCATGTAGTCATCAAAATATTATTTGAGTCTGAATCTCTGTCTAAATAACGTCCTCCATCATGAAAATGAAAACATAGGCAAAATTTTGGTTCAACAATTTTAGGTCAAACTGAACTGTCCTCGCATATTGCCATCTATCAAATTCCATCCATCAACCAAAATCTTCGACAAACTTTGAACATCTTCATAAGAAATCCGCTGATTCAAATTAAAAATCATCTTATATTTGACTCCTTTCACTCACTCTGAAGTACAATTGCTGCTTATCTGCAAGCAACTGTCTCCACAGCTTTCCAACAACAATCATGGCCGTTGATCTGGAAGCGAGGTTTCAATCTGCTCACTTTCCAAGGTTCTCTCCCTCAACTGGCTACCGAACATAGTTCGCATCTACCTTCGCCACATTCGCAAAAAAATTTCCCATATACATTTCGTATTGGTTTTCAGATGGCTAAATAACATAGCTGGACTGACATTCGCACAAATTTTTGGCATACATTTTTCAGTACTACTTCGTTTGCGCACGCATGCCTAATATATTATAATTCCATTCGACATTCGCATCAAACCTTATTGGTGCTCTGTGAATTTATGCGTAAAAGGGGGAGCCCTCTTTCGAATATATCATCTCTAAATCACGAAAACGAGGGAATAAAACCTAAAAAGTAAACAACAAGGTGACATCATAGCAACTAGAGCAGGAAACAAAACTTTTATTTCTTGTATTCTATGGACCTTTTTTTATTATCTGGCCATTTCTAGTACAATATTCACAATGCTGAAAGATATTAACAGACAATTACCAAAAGACATGTGGAAATCTGACATTCGCCAGTGCGAATGTTGCGAATGTCTGGATCCGCCCCTGCCTTTAGGCCTAAGAAAAGCTCTGAGTACTGGCAAAGGGATTCAGCTAGTGGAACTAAAACTATTGACTTACCTCCCTTTTGTAGAACTTTTCTCGGTGGATAATTCTCTCGTGTTTCGTTTCCATTTGTGGATTGGCGCTTGTATTTCTATCTTGTTTTGGTGCGGTTTTTAACCGCTTTCCCTCGGTTAACATTTGCTTTTTGCAAGTCTTTCACAAAGTTAAAGGTCCGTTATGATCTTTTTGTTCGACAGTGGTACGTTATGTATACATATATGGAAAAACAAATGCCCACCGGGGAACCACATTGACTTACCACAACTCCCAACCAAGGGGCAAAGGTCCCATGGGAGAATGGTAAGCAGCGCTTCCATTGTGAAAAAAGATACACAAAGAAACAGCAAAAGCTGTTTCAAAACATGAAGCAATATTATCGCTAATGAATTCGCAAGAGTATGGATTGAATACAGTAAGCAAGGCACAGTATTCTGTACACAAATCAGAAGAGACAGGGTACAAACCATAAAGGGTTTTCTTAAAGGGAATACTAAGGAAGTGCGGGCAATCCCAATACAGCATCGTAAAAGTTCAGCGACAATACACTGTTACACTGGTACACAATTTAACCTTAGAAATAGGAATGGGCAGCAGTACAAAGCCTACTCCATGTTGGTGTTGGCAAATTTGTTTCTTGCAAAAAATAACTGAGCGTACACATAATTTTTCACATAAAACTGCAAAGAATAACTCGAAACCCGGATCGCCAAAATGTTAAGAAAATGCCGTGCTTGAAAATACACTTTTATAAAGAAAATTAAGCTGATTATTCCTCAACAACTTCTGGAGGTACCCCTCTTCAGTCTTGTAGCTCTACAAGAATTTATACAAAGAGAAGACCTTTTTCCGCTTCATAAACATTGGAGCGAAAAATTCCAACCAAATATGGTTAAATGGTCTTGACATCTTTACACGCATTTTTGCGTGTCAATTTTGAGCATAAATTTTGAAAACCGTAAGCAATGAGCAACAGGCCAGGAAGCTGAGAAAAAAACGTTTGGCACATGTCGACGCTGATTGGCGTAATACAGTATTCTGCATCACCCACGGCAGACTTTGAAGAATTAAGAGTAAAGATGTCAAGACCATTTAGCCATATTTGGTTGGAATTTTTCGTTCCAATGTTTATGCAGCAGAGAAAGGTCTTCTCTTTGTATAAATTCTTGTAGAGCTACAAGACTGAAGAGGGGTACCTCCAGAAGTTCTTGAGGAATAATCAGCTTAATTTTCTTTATAAAAGTGTATTTTCAAGTATGGCATTTTCTTAATATTTTGGCGATCCGGGTTTCAAGTTATTTTTTTGCAGTTTTATATGAAAAATTGTGTACGCTCAGTTATTTTTTGCAAGAAACAAATTTGCCAACACCAACATGGAGTAGGCTTTTTACTGCTGCCCATTCCTATTTCTAAGGTTAAATTGTGTAACAGTAAGAGCTGTACTTTCGAGTACGATGTACATTGGGATTGACACGCATTTTTAGATAGAGCTGGCAACCCAAAGGGAGGGGGGAACGTAAATATATCACTTTAAGATTTGGGTGCTCAGGCTGGGGGTACAAACCGTCACCCAAAAAAATATTCTAGCATAAAAATTGACCCCAGAAATTTTTCCCGCCCTGCACAAAAAAATTTGCAATTGTTCTCTGTTATCAAACTTTCTCATACTCGAGCCAAAAGAAAAATTCAGAATTTGATAAACCCAAACAAGTTATTGTACAATTGACTGAACCAAAAGTTAACTTTTGCTCAAATTCTAGACCAAAAAAACTAACCATAGCACCCCTATTCTTTCTGAAAATATATGATCCCGCCCCCCGGGCAACAACTATCATGAACAACAGAAGTCAGAGCAGTCGAGCAGGTTGCAAGACACGAGGAGTCACGGTACTATTACTATTTTGAATACTTCTAATACATATCCTACTAGCACTTATTAAAATATACTAACAATGTCATGTTACAACGGTAACTTTAATGAATTAACATCTGAGTTCGTTCGCTGAAATCATTCAGCCTTTCAGCATAAAGCATACAAAGCTAACATCGATTGACTACAAGCGCAACATTGAAAGGGTAGAAAGTCGAGAATCAATTAACACAACTACTTCTTAAATAGGCCACAACGAACTAATGTTCAAAGGGGGTAAGCGCCTGTGTGGAATTGTAGATTTTACCTTAAAGATACTATAATTAGCAGCGGAATAAGATATATCGTCTTAACATGACTGGTCAAAAGCGTATAGGTTCATAAGTTCTTAAATAATTCTTGTGAAATTTGTAGCAAAAACAATATAAAATTAACAAAATGGTTTGTGTTGTTGCTAAGAGTGAAATTCTCATAAAAGGCAAGTGAATTGGTTTCTCAAGCTGGGAACAACTTAGATTACAATTTGATTAATAAAAAAGAGTTTGGGGCGGGGGAAATCGCTGGTAGAGTCTCTTAACATTTTAAAAGAGAGCATGCCCCACGTGCATTTGATCACATATACAGACAAATCTGGGAAATTTTCTGGAAAAGTTACGAATCAAACTGCAAACAAAGTATTATCGTAGCTAAGCTAAAAAAGAAATGAAATCTTACAGCGATTACCAAAACCAAAAAATATATAGCTCAAGAAAACAATTAGTTTAAAATATCTTTTACTCTAAGTCGATACGTATCTAAACTCTGAAAGTCCTTCTTCTCTACTTTGCTGAATACCGAGGTTCTTAATATTATAACTAAAATGATAAGAATATAGTGCGAAATCCGATATATGACTGATGCAAAGACGGGACAAATAAAACCTAATACGGAAACACTTCTAAATAAAAAATTATATATACAACTTGCATGTTTATCCCAGCCAGGTAATTAAAAAGCGTACGAGCCAAATTAACTGGCGATATTTCAGGTTGCCTCACAACTTATATAAGTAAACGAAAACTTGCATGATTTGTGCTTGTGCTGGCAATAGTGGGCTTCTTGTAAAAGGAACTAAAATAGTGATTGTGGGGATCTAGATCTTAAGTATCAATGTCTGCCAAGGGGTAGTGGGAGGCAAAGACGAAGTCATCCTACATTTTGGTCAATAGGACACTGCATCAGTAGCGTAGGCATTCTTATTGCCCTGAAGGAATGGTTCATGAATTGCAGAGATCTTCTAGTATCAGCGTTGTATATTGACGAGACAGAAAACGATGATTGATGATGACTGATGATTTTTGGCTAAAATCATGATGATCCATGGTAATGATTGATCGTGCACGGAACTGACTGCAGGGACATTCTACAGTCTTGAATAATTGTAAGGAAAACCAGCGTTGGCTTCTGTCTATAAAGGGGGGGGGGGGAAGAGGAGTTTGGAGCACCAGCACGGGGTCCTCTTTATATAAGATTTCTTGCTGTAAAGGTCCTTCAAAGTTACTGCTGTTGCAATTATGGTTCTTTTCAACGTAAACCAAAAGTAAGTGTGAAGCTGTTTGCCTTTATGGTAAGCTTACTTTTTCTTTAACGAAAATAATTTGCTGCCTCTTTTGTCCTTCTTGGGAGACAGGTCTTCCGGAAGGTGGCCGCTTTTAATGGCACTTCCTCTGATGTGCTGTATCCACAGTGACAGCTCGTCCTAAAAGATGCGGGAGACATTGATCAATAGAGCGTAGGATTTTGCCTTTGCAAAGTTCTCGTTTCCACCAGCCTTTGTGAAATTCTCGAAAAGGCAGTTGGAAAGACAGAGGGAGGAAGCGGTGGAAGTGAAAAGTATTTTGACGTAAGTAAGGAAATAGATGGTTATACTCTTTAAGGCACAAATGACAGAAGACAACAGAATGTTATTACTTACTGCAGCTTTGGCTTGCAAGAGGTATTCCTGTCCACTGGCAAATCTAGCAAAAAAAGACAAATTTTAGCTTTCTTGTAATCAAAGAGTTTCGTTTTGAAAGAGCAGAGATAAAGTCCCATGATTGGGTCTTATGGACTAGATTTCTCTGATGATCTTTCCGTGACTTTTTTCTACTCAGAGTCAAAAAAGCGTTCAACCATCACTAACCAATAAACGAAAACACGGAAAGCCACTTCTCAAAAAGCGGTGACAAAAAGAAATGTTATGTAGCTGCTGAAATTTTTGTTTTCAATGCCCTCTATCATCGTAATCAGCTGTCACATCATCACTCTTTTCTAGACTCTGTTGCTGTAACTTCAAATATAACGAGATATAAATTTGACAAAACTGGCAGGGTAGGAAAGTATAGTTTATAATTTGAACGATAACATGACAAAAACATTAGAGCACATGATATAAAATATATTTCACAATGCAAGTTTCAAAATAATACTCACTTAATCCTGAAAACATTTTTCTTTTTGTGGTAATCCGATGCAACTTCACATCGACTGTCAATTGTATCGAAAACTTGTACCGGTTCAATGCCCTTGGATGAGAAAAATTGTTAAATTTGTCTTGGAACCAAAACTTCTCTGAAGATCAGAACTGGAAAGTTAATTTCTAAAAGCTTTTTGATTGGAAATCGTCACTGATGAAAACGAAACGTGGGTGGAAAAAAGGCATCAAATTCTAGCATTGCTCTAAAGTATTACTAGCCAAATGGCAAACACTGATTGTTGTAATTCCACGCACTGGAAAAGCCTTATAACAAACAGGCATTCTTGAAATAGAGTTCCTTTGCAATGGAGTCTTTCTGAAACTAATATGAGATAATGTTAAAAGAACATCTTGAGCGGTGTTTCGATATTTGCTGATATAAATTTGCCTGACTATAAGCAACAAATTTAATACGAAGCCATTTGGAACTTACATTTTTGAAGTCATTCTCTTCACGATGGAATTTCAGCTCGTTGTCACGGAGCGATACGAAATACTGCTTCCACGTTCTAAGATAACGATCGAGAACAAGAAATATTAAATCCTCTTCCTAAACAAAATGCTTTGATAACAGAATAACTAAATACGACACAAAACTTATTTTCAGGCTTATTTTCTCAATACGCAAAATTGCTGTTTACTTTCTATTTGATATCTTCATTTGGTCGTTGAAGCTAAACGGTTACAAGAGATAACTGAGAGATTCAAGGTTAATACCATTAACTAGGAGCTCTCTTAATATGGCTCCTATAGATGTGTGGATGCATGAAGAAGAAATGGGGAGGATACAAGTATTTAAAACACACCTTTGGGACGCTTTCTTGTGACTTCCTTCCATGGTGTGCTTACGAGCAAGATAGCCAGTCATTTTGATGTCACTCGTGCCTGCGATTGTGAGGAAAATCAATGTAAGTAGAATAATAAACAAGACGTGAAAAAAACTTATCTTGATTAATCTAGGGTGTTTAATGAGTAAATGGCTGCAGAATTAATACAAAAACTAACACCAGAAACCAATGGAAAAAACCTCATAGAAAGACAATGTAAAATGCTTTTATTGACAAGAGCTGTCTCTCTGGGGCAGTATCTGATTGACAAGGTAAAGTTTGATCAAAGTAGGAAGTAAAGAGGTTTGATCGCAAAATTAAAAATTATAGTTTTTGGATACTTTTGGTAATTATGTTTCTACTCAAGATCGTATTTTAATTTTCGTATCCCATTTTAGCAATAAAAGCTTTAGCAACAATTAAAGCTTGAAAAACAATAATAATGAAAAAAATGTAATGGTTTTACCTATGACTGTTTTCTCAACAGGAGCTCGCCATTGTTCTCCATCGGTTACACTCACCTCAGATTCATTAAACTAGAAGGGAACAACAACAAGCGTTTACACAAACCACGAATGCCAGATTTTTCAACCCCCAATTTCAACACTGATATATCTGCTTTAAAAAAAATCGACTTTGAATTAAGGAGGGGGGTTCTACTCGCTGAAGGGTTTTACTCATTTTCCCGCACTTTTGAGAAAATTCTGCTCTTTTGTGTAAAATCTACCATTGAAGGTGCATGGAATTGCTGAATTCAATTTGAAAATGTTTTTTGCCTTTACTTTTGGGCTGAAAACAACATCTGATCAGAAAAATCAATGAAAACACTATTTAAAAACGAACCGTCACGTCTGCTTCCTTCATTAGCTCCTCCACGGCACTAGCAGCCTCTGCGCTGACATCAAGCTCATTGGACAACTCTCCATTGACCATGCTCCTTGCCCTTTCCTCTTCCTCGGCTGCCTGTCTTTGCTGCTCTTCAAGCATCCTCTGAAGCTCCCTTTCTGCTTCAATTTTCTCCTGTTCCTGCCTCTGTCTTTCAAGTCTTTCCTGCTCCTCCTTTTCGCGTTTCGCCTGCTCAAGTTGCCGTCTACGCAATTGTCGCAGCTCAAACTACCGAAGGAATTTATTTATAAGTCTGGATACAGAGTAACGAAAGTAAATTCAGCACACTTTTGGCTCCAGAAAACATTATTTTCATAGAAAATACGAAGCATAATTACGCCTAACAGGCACTAAAGCGTCACAGCACTTGTCCTAATCAACCTGAAAAGTACTCATATGCTACACTGTAAGCAGTGCAGTGGATGTTATTATGCAGTTTCCCGCAAGACAAATCAACAACAAAACTGCTACAGATGACGTCAAACATAAAAAGCATACAACAAACTTA
The DNA here is from genome assembly GCF_013076305.1 of Rhopilema esculentum. The sequence goes on along the minus strand of NW_027019302.1, from coordinate 4,919,149 downwards.
CTGTTGTAAGATTCTCCAACTGAAGGAATCTCTCTTCCTGGGTTGCAAGTAACTTCTCAAATGCCGACTGTTTCTCTAAGAGCTTCTCGATAATTTCTAATGAATCCTTGCAAAAGAAAAAAACATACATCACATCGACTGACGGCAGCTTTCAGTAGTTATGCAGTCATACCGTAAATCCTCGAATTGCCTCCCCCCCTCGAATAAGCCCCCACCCTAGAACTACAAATTGTCAATAAGCCCCTCTCAAATAAACCCCAACTGCTACCGTAAATTCTCAAATTTGACCCCTCTATTTGATGATTTTTGCCATCTGAGGTTGCCTATGGCGTTTTAATGAATTACCACAAAAAAATCATACTTTTGGTAGTAATTAATTAAATGCTCATAAAGAAATTCCTACTAAAATAAACGGGGTATTTTGATAATGTCTTCTAAATGTCTACAATAATCTTATAAACCTCCCTCGTATAAGCGCCCCCCCCCTTGAATAAGCGCCCATTCAAAAATGAATAAGCCCCGTTGAGGATTTACGGTAAGTGTGTTATAATGAAGTTCAATCCGTGCAAAGGGCTAAATATCTTATGGTATGATTTCTGCTTTGACCAATCAGCGTTTCAAAATTACTTTAAAGTATGGTAATCAAACATATGAAACTTACCCCTTGGTCTTTTCCACCTACGTTCAAGTCCTCCTTGAATATCCATTCTTCTGCCAAATGAGCATCGCGCACAAAATGCATGACTTCCAGAGCTAGAACAAAAAACAAACTTAATGAAAGGTGATCAAAAAGACACGGCGAAGAAGGCACAAGAAATTTGTGGGTAAAATTAATACACACCAAGCATAAGTTTGTACTTTGTCACCCAAGATGAAAGAGACGTTTGTTTTAGGCAAAAAATTTTTGGGTCAAAATTCTACTTCAGTAGAATTATAAAAAAATCTACTTCAGAACAACTACAGGGTTGTTCCAGGTTGCAATTATTTTGAATAAGAAAAAAGTTATGATTAATGGTCGTTCGTTTTTAAAGGTCACCACGCCAATCTGTTTTAGTGCTTTTACGTAAAAAAGTTGCGACATATCAGTATCATGTGTCAATAATATCGAAAAATTCTCCATAACTGATCAACGCCGATAATAGCTAATCTTTAAATTTAGTTCGTGCTTAATAATAGCCCTAAGAACAACCGGGATCACAATACAAGCCAATTGAGCTTAAGTTTAAGAATAACGGTGAGGGTAGAATCTACAATTTTGTCAGAACACACAGAACAGCCATTGGATGTGCGTATCCCTTGTTGTTTTCTGATATGAAAAAGATACTGGAGAATCACAACAAAAAAACAACAACAAGATAAAGAAACCCAACATCCCAGCAGCTACTTCCTAAAGGATCAACTTGGCAAATAAAGGACTGGAAAGCGGGAAAAATGGTTTAATTCAAATGAGCTAGAAAAATCCGAAATTTAAAACGTTGGGCTCTTACTAATATTGAGTATATCCCAATGTTCAGCCCAGTCACTTTCCATAAGGCTTTTCTTTTCGCGCAATTCGTTTATCTTACTTTGGATCTAAAAGACAAAGCAAAGGTTACTTTAAATGTTCGTGCATTATGGCAGTGTGATCACAAAGAAGATTACGCTTGATGGTATATCAATTATTGTTTAGTAAAGAAAACATGTAGAATCACTTCATACAAAACCCGTCTAATGAAAAAAACAAGGGTTTAATTCTTAACAGGAAACCACATGGGTATGGAAAACCACTAAGGAAATTGCTACAAGACAGGCAGAAGATTTAGAAAGCTTTGAAAACCCGTATGCTGTAAGTCAACATCAAAAGTCACTGTACTTCCATGATGACGTTACATAGTTTGCATTTTGTACTGTACTGCTTTATGCTGTTTTGTGCTGTATTGTACTGTAATGTGCTGTGTCGTGCTGTATTGTGCTGTATTGTATATTTATAGTGTATTAAGTATAGGAATCTTTGTAATGTTGGGTGTGGAGGCAGCTCGATAACGCAATGTTTTTTATCAACCTCAAAAATTCATTAATTTGAGTATTGTATTTGTTTTAAGTGTTATAGAAAAAGTCACTGTGAAGAAATGAAGCGCATACCTCGTTTGATGCAAAATGTTGCATTTCAATCATCTTTTCACCGGTAGCAAGAACAAAGGCAATCTTTTCTTCTCTTGCATCAATTTCTGCTTTCCGGCCTTGATGCTCATTCATGATTGCCTGGCATTCCGGAATGACCCTTGAATAGTCAGAAGTTATATGCTTATATCGTAGATGAATTTAATGGGGGAAAGAAGGGTATTTTGTAGTCATGATCAACAGAAGGGAGATCGCTGATATTCCTGGCAATGATAATTGATTGGTTGATAATGATTATGAATGTATTAGGTGATTAGCATGATTACTGGTGATCAATGATGTGAGATGACAATTAGGAGGATGATTAGAATGACGATTAGGATGATGATTGTGATCAATGATAGCTTCGGTCATGGTGATCAAGAGTGCGAAGGGGAGCTTAATGACAATTCCATATTCTTCAAATCAAAACCCCCACTGACAGAAAAGCATTGTGCAAAAGGACAACACTCACTTTGGCCTCTCATCTGAAGCAATCTCCTGTCTCATGTCACGGATCCAAATGAGCAAGTCTTGTATTTGCAAAAGGAATCGCTGTAACTCATCTGAATCTCCCAGCTTTGATCCTCTTTCACTAACACGTGCAAGTAGATTCGACCATGCATCTAGAACCTGGCTTTCTTTGTTTTCAATCTCCTGTTCTCGATCGCCAGCATAATGTGGTTTTAGTTCAGAAGCAAAGTTCTGGATTTCTGCAACCTGAAACCAGAAGATGCAACTGTGTCGGAATAGGCAAACAATAAAAATGCGTGAAGGTTTTCAGAGAAACGTACAATAACAGAAGCAGAATGACCCTCATCGGAGTTTGAATTAACAATCAATAGTTCCATATTGATGAAAGGCCTTTTTTATTTTGAAGATAAAACCTAATTGCAGACACTGTACTAAATGTGCTGATGCAATTTTTTAAATCCTTCAGTTCTAACGAAGATGACCAACCCATTAAAAATTACACTTGACGCGTGTGTACAATGGGTCCAAGAAACTTTTATGGCTACCTACCTGATTTCCTAGTGGCTGCAAATCGGCTTCAAAAGCGCGGTGATATCGCTGCAAAGCATAAACACTTTGTTGGTCACGACCAAGATCCTCTCCAAGTTGAGACTCTTTCTCCTGTAAGAAATCAAACACAATTTGTTACTAGGCTGATGTGTTGACATGATGACAATGGTGATGACAATGATGATGACAATGATGATGACAATGATGATAACAAAGATGACGATGACGTAGAAGATGAAGAACACATTGAATATTCATTGAAAATATGCCTACCTGGATCATAGACAGTGTCTGCCTGGCTTCTTGAAAGAATCTGTGGTATTCGTGCGCACCAGCTAACAACTAAAGGAGTAAGAAACATGAACATAACAGTTAAGATAATCAAACAAGCTAGAGAGGAAGTTTGGTTTTCAAACAGAACTACAAAGCGTGCTAATAAAATAATGACTATAGGATTTCTTGGGTACTGCTGAGCTCTTCGACAACAAAGACGCATTCACCAAAAATTAAGAACGAAGGAAAGCACTTTACTGAACAAAAAAACTTAAAATAAATATTTAATAGTCTACATAGGGAGAGAATCAGTCTATTTGATAGTCAGTCCAATTCAAAAAATGGACTGAATCTTGTACCGTTTAGGTGTAAGTCAAATCATGTTATCAACATTACTGACTAATGTCTTCACAGTCATCTGAAATATTGATGAAATGTATTCAGCCTACTTTGGTGCCTTATTTTTGGCTATGAGTATGCGGTCATTAACCTGTGTATTAAATAAGTGTATTATTGAATGAGCAACCATGAAAACGGAAAACAAACCTGCTTCCTTGTTTCTATCAACTCGAGGAGGTTTGTCCACGAGTCATTAAGACCGACCTTCCATTCGGAAATAGTTGCAGCATCCGAATGCCCACTGCCAATCAACTGGTCTGCGATGGCATTGACACTTTCAACTCGTTCGATGCCGATTCTCTGCGTCTCTTGTGAAAACCTGTCGAATCTTTGTTCCAGCATCTACAAGGAGACATGAAAAAAGTCGACGTCCATCTGACACCACAAACTAACTTTAGACGCGTTGGTTTTGCTTTGGAAGTGTGGGGAACATCAAGGGAAAGACTATTTCTCACTCTAATCAAATCAGAACTGTAGGTAGTCAATACATCAGTAACTATGTATGATGCCAAAGCAAGACTCTAGGAACGAAGCAGTATTCCCTCGTACCCACATCGATTCCCTCAGCCTCAACAAACACAAAATTTTGTTTTTCATAATTGGCTGCCAGCTTCGTTTCTTGAACAAAAGGTAAAGAAATCATTTTAAGGTCAGAGTGCTCTAAAACATATAATGAAGCAAGAATCGAATCTATATGATAAGTAACAAACCATTTGCGAAAGTAGACATATGAAATTGGCTCATAAAGTGGTATGCTGCTACGATTTTTTATTTAGTACTCCTCGAGTCGAATAAGGCTCTTTACCTGCACGTGATCAAAGTCTTGACCAATATCTTGCACGCCAGCTACGACCTCCTTTTCGTTTATCCATGTCTCTAAATCTTCCACCTAGAACAAAATAATTTACGCAGCGTAACAAGATTTACTTAAAAAGTAGCATCTTAGAAGCAACAGAATCATATTTCTTTACAAACAAAATATTCTGCCAAGGACTGAAACACTAATCAATAAACAAGTTTGACGTAAAGGCTTTTCCATAAAATGTAAATATGTTCAGTTCTAGATCAGCGAAAAGCCCTAAAGGTTTAAGTTCGACGCACAAACATTATTTTTTTTTAAGATTTTAGCTTCTACATAAGAGTAAAGATTTTGCAGACCACATTTTAATATATACAAATTTAGTTTAAAAGAGTATTTCAACAATAGCGATTACAAATAAACTTTAGCATATCTGGGCAGCAGGAAATTTACCTCACGGTTGAATTGGTACAACTTCAAGTTTTCGTCAAGTTTCGAATGTCTATCCTCTGCAAGTTCCTTCAGCTCTGCATACTCTTTCTCGAGGTCTCTCTGGGTGCTCTCTATCAACGAGCTACCAAACAAATGGAAGATGATAATGGTTGACAGTAACAGCAAGGCATTTATTATGTGATGGGATAAACCCTTAAATATACAAAGTAATGGGAAATTTTGGGTATTTGACAAAATAACCAGTATTCTAATACAGTTAGAAAGGATTTATAAAAGCTATATATGATCTGCAGCCAAATACTTTTAAGCGGACTCCAAGTTTCGGATGTCACGCTTAAAATATTGGTACCATCTCGAGCAATCTTATCAACAGAAACAAATTTGATGAAAAAAGTAGCCATTTTAAAACATTGGTTACATACCAAGGCTACACAAGGAACAAAACAACAACAACAAAGACAACTTGATGAGCGACAACAATAAAGAGAACTTGTCATACCTCTCAGGGTGTTCTGCAGCAACAAGCTCCTCTGATCTTCGCCTCAAATCATCAATATCTTCTTGGAAGTCCTCGACCGCCTTTTCCAGGTTGATGTGCTTGTTTAACAAACTCTGCGCTGCATTCTCATCTTTGCCCCGGTCATCTCCAATCATGTAAAGCTCCTGCTCACTCATCCATGACTCCGCCTCGGCTGCGTCATGGAAATACTGCAATGGAAAGATCTTATCAACGACCTGCTTTCCTTAACATAAATAAAATATTTGTCTTTAAACCACAGCGAAACATCAACAAATGTTGAAACTGATCTTTGCTGCCTCTTACTGACTTGAACAGTGTCCCCCTGCTTCTAAACACTTCTCAATAGATATATTTTTATATGTCTTAATTTACTTAATCTCTTTATCTTGAAAATGAAGGACTTATCGAACAGAAATTGGACTAATTTTCCCACTAACGATATGATAGAAAAAATCAATGCAGTGCTATAGGATGAAAATGGGTAGCCTTCTACGTAGTAATTTTGAGTGGTGATCAGTTTTCACACATCATAACACTATTCGAGGAGGCGGGCGGTCACACATCATAACACTATTGGTTGATCAATGACTTAGGAGTTAAACTAGTCTACTACAGAATATTGAAGCTTATTGAAATGATAGCTCGTAACATCCATATCAAAATAGCTCAATTCATACTATTTTTCTTTTCCTCAAAAAATGCAGAAACTTTTCCAAACTCAGGACATTATTCAAAAGGTGCACCAAAGCTTAAGATCTTCAAACAACAACAACCCTTTCAATGAAGGCTTGATTGCATACCTGTCTAGCAAGCAGAGATTCATCGAGCTTTGTTTGGTAGTTCTGGGACAAATCTTTGAGCTTGTCCAGATGTTCCACCAGACCATCCTTCAACTCTTGGATCTCCTCTCCACGCGGATGCTCGCCGTTAGCCATCTCCTCCCCATTGACACAAAGTGCTGTGATGATTGGCTCATGACCCTCGATTTCCATACAAAGATTCTGAAAAAGAGGACATCGAAACGATTAACAGTTTTAGAAAATTTCGTCATCAAGCTAAATATAGGCGGACTAAAAAACCACTATGAAGTTTGCAAAAAGATGGCCTAGGAGTAGACTTGTGTTTCCCTTTCATGCGGTAGAAGCCACAGTAAACTTTCAGATCAAGTATTCAACATACTTCTACACTTCAGGTTCTCTTCTCCTGTATTGCAACACTTGTGACACTAATCCTACTTCATAGTACTATAATGTTGTTTACTGTATTAGTGTCTATAGAACGGCCTATTTTGACGATTCTGGGACACTGGCTTGTATTAAATTCACTAGAATGTGTCTTTTGACTGGTCCCTAAATCTCCGAGCAGTGAAAATAATGTGATTGCCTTGGAGACAATTTCCCTTATGTCTGCCACATTTTATGTAACTTCTGCGTAACTTTAATAATGTTTTTATAAGGCTAAATACCTGATGGCGTTTCTTCAAGCCTAATACTTCATGCAGCGTGGATCCGAAGTTCTGTGCTTGCAAAACTGGCTCCTTTTCGTCAATCCAGAGCTACAAAAAATATGCAGTTTTTTGAAGGAAAGTTTCAAAATAAAATCCACAAAAATCAAGCACGATCTAGGCAACGCGGAAAAGGTAGAAACATACAATTATGGTGAATCTCTTGACTACTTACATGTTCATCCTGAATATCTCTCTGGAACTGATAGAAATTGAAAGCCTCTTCTAATTCAATTCTTCTTTCTGCGAGAGGTGCTTCTAGTGCTTCGAACCTGTGGAGTATGCAGCATTCATTTGAGTTTTAGGGAAATAAAAGTGCATATGATGTTGCGCTCGTTCATTGACGTTACAGCGAGTTTCCAGTAAACTTCGAATGGAACCCTCAGCTATCAGAACTTATTTATGATACTTTGAAGCTAATAGGGAAGTGCTGCGAAACGATTCAGATTTCAAAACTCCTTCCACCCAAGTATTATATTGAAAAAGGAGCGTTGACAGAAGGATTTTAAAATCAGCTTGAAGGTGAATCTATCAAATTTTATTAGAGAGGTTTCTAAAGGTTGTTTTGTGACTAATTTTGAGCAACAAGCAATTAAGTTTAATCAAGTCTCACCTCTCTTCCACAATTCGCCTTTCCTCTGCAAGCTTATCGCCGTCTACTTCATCGCCAGGTGCCTGGCTAAGCTCCAACATCCGTTGTCTCTTCTCTCGAATTTCCTTCTCAAGTATCTAAAAAACAACATCATCGTCAAAATACTACTCTATGAAGCAATATTCAAATAAATACTACAAAATGAGCCTTTTCTGGCTGTTATGAGCCATGTCCAAGCTTAGTTTCAGGCATTCCTCTCCTTGATATATAAAATTGCAACCTATCCAAGGCTACTGTGATATTAATAGGTCATAGCTGTCTTATCACTACCTGTAGTATGCATTGCCATGCGACCAAAGTTAAACATGTTGACCAAGTGCCCCTGCGCCAAAACTACTTATCCGTTAACCAATATCCTTTTTAGTTATATGTAGTTAGGTAAAGTAGGTTTGTTGTAGTGAGAGTATCGTGTATCTCCGTCATGGGCTAAGCCTTTTTGGAGACAAACATTGTAGATTGTAGATTGTAGATTGTTACAGCCCTTTTTGCATCATCTAAAATGAACATTTTAAAGGCAAAGTAATTTTCCCAGCCAGAAATAACAACAGTCCACCAATGCTAGGTTCAATTAGCCTTTTTATTTCTCTTTACTGTTGAAATGAGTAGCTAATCATGATCAGGCTAGAAAACAATAAAAATAAAAGTTGCAATGTTTCCCACCATTGTTTTGAATGCTTAATACAGCCAAATGTTCTTTTTACGCAGAGAACTTAAACTGTTTTCATTTAAGTGCAAATAAGCTCGTGCATTTACAAAAATCACCTTATGTCTAGTGAACTGCGCCTTCACCGATGTCAGGTTAGTTTCCTTCTCTGTCTCTACAATGGTCGTCTCGATTTCTTTGATGTAAGTATCAACATTGGAAACCTCGGTGTTAAACTCTTCTTTACGATGAGCTTCTGTCAGTGCTTCGGACTTAGCCACTGATGCCTGGAAAATACAATCACACCCGTTACTTCATGTAAACTATTCCAAGAAACATCATAGAACACCACTATGTGAAGAGTCTCCAATCTTTATTGTTATGATTGTTCGATACTTTTATGCGTCATACAACACTTGTTGTTTGAGCCATCAAAAGATTCAATTAGCATAACTGTTCAAAATAAAGGTACTTTGATGT